>VMDO01021796.1:0-34697 GCA_007922755.1 Pedetes capensis | reverse complement strand
TATTACACTATATTGTTTTTGTAACATATACAATGGTTCTATAACTTTCCCCAAAACCAGCTCTCCACTTCAAATCTAATTCACACCTGATTCTAAACCAAATATGTTTTTTCTTTTAGCCTTCTGTTGAAAGGGTGTGAATTAGATCTGAGAATATATATTAACCAAAATAGCAAATAATTGTATTATTTAAACTTTATATTCAGAAAATATTCACTTAAACAGATTAATTGTACAATCCACATTATATATATATACATTATTATATTACATATAGTATATTACATATTATATTATATATACATATTGTGTGTATATATGTATATATACACATACACACACATTATCCTTTTTTTGCCATTGTTAATATGATTAAGGTTGTACCAGTTATTCAAGAGTATGTAAAATAGTGAATGCTTGAATTGACTTAACAAATCTAAGATATTATTAAGTAGCTGCTATATTTCAGGTATTTCTCTAGGTGCAGAGACATCACAGTGACTACAGCAGACACAAAGTCTTTGAACATATAGAGCTTGCTTTCTAGGAGATCAGCAAAGCATGTAATAACATGGGAGTTTTAGGGGAGATATAATTACTTGAAATTTATTTGTACTTTAAAGTTGTGTGTTTTAAAAATATTGCCTTGTGTTATAGATTTAATAATATTTATACAGTACTTCCATTTACACAAACATGGAATAAAAAATTAACATTTACCAGCTGGAGTCAGTTTATTCGATATGAAACACTTTTTTGTCTGTAAGGAAGTGAATTTCATTTCATTAAAATGTGAGAAAATGACACCTAATAATGTTATATTGTTGGTAGTTCCTTCCTCAATGTTCTCACTAGCAAATTTGTTTTATGACCCTTCTACAGATGGCTTTTAAGGGGAAAAAAACAGTTGGAGACTAGTTAGTTTTAAATAGACTGTAATGTTGCCAGTGGTCCAATAGAGCAAAGAATAATGTGGTTGTTTGTTTTATTATCTAAAATTTGCTTTTCCTCTAATTTGACACATTTCACTAAAACAAACAAAAAGTGCATTTAGTGAATTGCCTAGCAGATGTTGGCTGAGTATCATAAAGAATGCGAGAGAAAGTACACTTTATGTTGTCTTTCTGTTTTAATTTTTAAACTCGCTTTCTGAGGTTTGGGTGTTGAATCTCATTGTATACATTTGAATGGTTTTTTATGTACTTCCTAAGTTTGCTGTTCCTAATTTATAACTAACTTTTAAGAAATATCCATTCCTCTGTCACTATTTTTCTGAGGAAAAACAAGGAAGAATATGTGATCATTCTTCGAAGCATGCAGTTCTTGTGTCACATATTACAATATTATAGTACTAATCTCTATCAACAATGCTTTCAGCTTAGAGTGGAAAATAACTAGAAAGTATTCACTATCCAATTAACTATATTTGTGTAGGCCGAATGGAATCATGCTACTGACTTGTCATGGACCCACTTTAATGGTCACTGATGAATAAATAGAAGGACTCATGTGAGAAACTACTATTTCTTTAAGGTTATGCTAAAGCATATAACTAATAAAACATTTATTTTTTATTCAAGTCAGAAAAAAGGCAGCAAATACTTTTTCATGTGCAATTTTCACTTTGTCATATATGTATTTTGGACATGTTGCCAGGAGGAACCAATCCCTGGAGGAAGACATCATGTTTGGGAAAGTGGCTGGTCAAGATAAAAAGGGAAAACCCTCCACTAGATGGATTGACACAGTGTCTGCAACAATGGGCTTAACCTAGATAAGATTGTGTGCCTGGCACAGAATCAGGGAATGTTTCCTTCTGCTGTACATACAGTCACTATGTGTCAGACCTGACTCGATGGTACCTAACAACAACATACTTGCATGTCTTGTACCCCTGTCAGACATTATTGATTTAAGTCAATGGTGGCTTCTTGCTTTATAGGTAGATAACTAGAATGTTTGTGCCTTGTGAGTCTGGAATGTGATACTCCTCTAAATAGTGCCTGGTCCTGAAAGAAATTTTACATGGATAACTCTCAGTATAGATTCTTCAGCAAAATTTAGTATAACACTTTATGTAAGGATGACTTACTGGTAGTTACTAAACTTTAAAAAGGTTTTATTAGATGAAATCACAATCAGATATTTATACTGAGAGTAGGCTATCAAATATTTCCTTTTTGGTGAATTATTTTTGCAGATAAAGCACTGGTGGCAATTAGAGAGTAAGAGAGGTAACTGGGAACAGTATTTTCTTCCTCAGTTGGTGGGGTTATTCAATAATTGTTGCTTATATTTGAAAGATAGTGGTTTAGCATTTAGGCTGTGATGTCAGAGGTCTGGCATTTTATCTTGGGTCTAGCTGTTGTTGTTAGGTGCCATTGAGTTGGGCCCAGCTCTTAGTAACCCTCATAGGGTTTTCAATGCCTGATTGTTTCGGGATTGCTTCAGGAGTGGATTGCCACATCCTTCTGTTTGTGTGATGTTAGGGATCGAACCTAGGTCTTCCAAGAGTGCAGATCAGCGCTCTACCAATTGAGCTAAACCCCAGACCTTGTATCTAGTGCTTACGATTTAATTAACTCATCTGTACTATAGTTTTCTTCTTTGTAATATTAAAATTATAATATTATCTGCTTTATAGTATTATTTAAAGTGGTAATGATTTTTATGTTTTTGTGGTCATGGGGAGTTGACCCAGGACATTTTGCATACTTTGCAAGTGTTCTACCTCTGAGCTGCACTCCCAGCCCATTTTTATAATCATTTTTATCTTAAGGTAGGATCTTTCTAAGTCACACTTCCTCTGGCCTCAAACTTGTGATCCTCCTGCCTCTGCCTGCCGAGTCACTGGGATCACAGGTGTGCACCTTGGCATCTGGCTTGGTAATGTATTATTGCATGATTAATACATGTAAGATCTTTAAAACCTTAGATCAGGCATGTGGAGCCCACAGGCTGCACATGGCCCAAGACAGCTAGCAATTAGGCCCAACAAAATCTTTGAATATCATTTGTGTTATAGCATTTATTTTTCTCATGACCCCTTTATGATGTATATGCATTAACTATATTACATAATTTATGTGAAACCCAAGACAATTCCTATTTATTCAGTGCAGCCCAGGGAAGCCAAATGGTTGAACATCTGTGGCTTAGATTGTCTAGTAAGTGTCAAACACTGAAGAAATATGAGTTGCCTTCATTATTATTGTCATCATCGCCTTCCTTTTTTGCCATATAAGATAGCATAAAGGTAAGAGTGCAGGCTCCAAAGTTCAGACACCTGCTCTACCAATTCTTAATCACATGAATACTGTACTCAGTCCCTCCATCTATATAATGGCGATAATAATCTCAACAGGGATGATGTAAGGATTAAATGAGAGATAATAGAGATAATGCACCTAGCAAAAAGACTGGCATAATGTAAATATCAATATCAACATAGAGAAATTCCTCAGAGATTTCTCTCCTAACAACTGACTGTATAATATTTTGCAGTGTACTGTTACATAGATAGATAATAAGAGGTATAAAGAACTCTATTATGAAGAAATAAGAAGTATTGTATATGTAGAATTTTATATGCCTCCTTAGCAGAATTAAAAGACATACTTTGCCATCTATAAGATTTTCTTTCTCCTTTGTTCATACCATTATACGATAGCAAGCTCATACTTGCCACCATTTGACCATAATTTTGAAAGCATGTCTATACAACTATTGGCTACCAGTTAAAACAAGATACTGACATAGAAATTGCTAATGGCAAGTGAACAATGCAGAGTTCTCTGCCTCCAAACACACCTTAGTGCTGTCAGAAGAATAGAGAGATGGTAATGAATACCAAGTACCCAGGTAGTAGTAAATGAGAAAGTATCAGCAAAATAAATTGGAATAGGGACCAGGACACTATGACCATTAAAAAATGTGTACTGAGTTGTTTTTGCTTGGGTCCATGAGCTAAGAATATTTTCAATAATTTTAAGTGTTGTAAAAGAATGAGAAGAAGTCAGTGACTGTGTGACAGGGTCTGTGTGTAGCCCACAAAGCCTAACTTATTTCATGTCTGGATCTTTACAGAAAGTGTTTGCCAGTCCTGGGGCTAGAATATTATCAATAGCTCCCTCTTCCCTAAAAGCTGTGTTGAAATTATACAGAATTGTATATGGGCTTTGATAAGTTAAGAAGTATCCCTGAAGGAATAGAAATGACTTAACTTAAAAATAGCATTTAGCTTTACTAAGAGGAAAGGAAGAGGAGATACATTATGAACAGGGGCTGCAGAATGAGCAAAAGTTGAGAAATAAATATTCATATAGGTTAGATAAAGTAAAAATAATTAAACCATTGTGAAGAATATGGTTAGCATATAGAATCAATAAGACATAAAATTAGAAAAATATATAAGAAACACATTTGGAAAATAATAATGAATCTAAAAACTTGGAATTTATTATACGAATTAGACCCCAAATTTCATCAAATACTAAAAAATGGGATGAATAAAAATGTTAAGGGGCTGGAGTTTAGTTCAGTTGGTAAAGCACTGCTCTGCACTCTGAGGACCAGGGTTCAATTCCTCCCACCACAAAAACAGGAGAAGGACATGGGAATCCACTCTTGAAGCCATCCCAAAGCAATCAGCCAATGACTTGACAGCAACTAACAATAACAACAAAGGATGTTGAACCTACCTTCCAAGAGATTCATTTGACAGGTATAGAATATTTTTGGCATGTATTTTCTGATGAAAAATTCTGAAATTAAATTTGCTTATTTTTATTTCAGTCCTAGAAATCATCTTTGTATTATTAATCTTTTTATTATTAGCCACCTATTACTAATGAAGTCATCCCCATGTTGGATGGGGCATTTGGATGAATTCCTCAAAATACCAAATCTGTTGTATCTCTTCTGCATTCTCAGGCTATTTGTCAGAATGTTGGTTATTGTTGTTGTTGTTTGTTTTTTACTGAATGTCTTCGTGGGATTTGCTGTCTCATTGTCTTGCATAATTCCAAGACTACCTCACAAGATCTTAAGAGCTCTGGTAAAAACAGAAAGATATTCATTGTTATTCTATCAGAAATAAAGTAGCTGAACTTCTTAACAGTTTTAAATTAGTTTATCAGTTTCTGTCCTCATAATGTTCTAGGTTTGATTGTCACCAGTGAAAAAAAATTGTTATGGAAGTCCAAACTTATCACATTACTTAGTCATTTTATTAAGGATTATCAAAGTGTGATTTATGGCTAATACTTTAATTCTCTGTTTTCCTTTTTCTCATTTGTTAAATATCAACTGAGACTAAATGATAGATAATAAAATCTCAGCCCCCCACCCTATGGTAACATTCATTATAAAGTATTTACTAAATTTCTAGGATTAGATCTAGAGTCACTGATTTGATGCATCTACAAGGCAATATGCATAGAAGCTAGTAGTAAGATTTAGTCAGAAGTATGTCTGAAAAAAGAAAAAAGTTTGATTTTCATCAAGCTCATATGCTTCCTCTTCAGTTTTTCTTGACAAGTCCTCCATTTTCTGCCACTCATCTCTGTTCTTGTCTGGTTTTGATTTCTTTATACAGGTCTCTTTGAAGGCATTTCAGAGCAGCTTGTCATTGATAAATACCTATCCTGGAAATGACCAATTGTTTGAGGATCAGTTGTTCTAAGACAGGGATCCATTCATCCTCTATAACATGTTCATAACACCAAATTCAGAAGTTTTTGTCAGGATTAATCCATGTGATAGCTCATCACATAGTACATGTTTGTTGTTGTTAGGCACTGTTATTGAGTCAGATTTGACTCACAATGACCCTAGGTACAAGCGAACTAAACACTTCTCTGCTATTCACAGGATTTTTGATGACTGATTGTTTTGGGAGTGAGCTGCTAGACGCTTCTCCCATTGTTTTGGTGCTGAGAATTGAACCCAGGGCCTTTGAGAACACAGAGCAAGCACTCTACCAACTGAGCTAAACCCCAGCATCAGTACATGGTTACCATGTTAAATATTTCAATCCCAACTCTATCACTTATTTGTTATAATTGAACAGTTTTTAAATACAAATTACCTGGTTTAATTATTTAAACAAAATTATGACATGGTATTTGTTATTCCCATCTGAGAAGAGTTTATAAAAACTCAAAAGGTTAAAGAACTTGATCAGAGTCAGCCCTGGTAGATCTGGGAAGAAGTTAATGAGGCAATCACAGCAGCTCTGTGCAGAGGAAACAAGGTGTCACTGGAATTGTTTAGAGGGCTCAGGCACTTAGGAGGAGCAATGAGAAATGGCAGGAAAGCACCAATAAGGAACACGTGGCGCAGGCCAACATGGCACTGGATACTACAGAGGTGCTCAGAGAACTGAAGGAAATTATTGTGGAAATGAGGGAAGCAGGACCCCCGAGAAAGGTGGGGCTTCCAACTAGAGCAGACCCCGAAAGGGAAGGACTTATAGAGAAAGGGACCCCTCAAGGTGAGGTGCCTAGGACAGAAGCCAGACCCAAAGGTGGGGGCCTTCCCCCCTGCCAGAAATAAGGGAGGAGCTTCCAGTAGAAACACACCCCCAGGAAGTGCACTGGAGGTCGTGAGCAGAGGACCTTGGACAGGGCAGCCTATAGGTGCAGGCAGTTATGGGCCAACAGGTATACCCTGTCACCGTAATACTGACACAGTAGTCCCCACAAATGTGGTACCCATATGAATCCAAGGACATGAAGGACCTACGGGCACAGATAGTTATTATACTACACATAGATAGCACTGGTAGGTATTATGATTACTATTATTTTTCTCTATATTTATATCTCTAAGGGCCTTGCACATAACAGGAACTAAAAGAAGCATTCAGTGGATCTAATATATCATTATACATCTATAGTCTTATATTCTCTGAGGTGACTGTGTTTTTATTTTTCATTTAACAACTATAAATGCCATGTGGCTATTACATAGTGGTGACAAATCATTATAACAAGAGTACACCCTTGAACCAAAGGTAGTATTGATTTTAAGTGTTACCAATAATAACTTTGAAAAATTATTATTTTTATTAGAGCTATTACAAATAGATTCTAAAAAAAGTCTGCTAATAGCACTATTTTCTTTAAAAGTCTAAATTAACAGTTTGAAAGGTTTTACAGATCCATCAATGGAATGGAATTTTAATAGAAAATAAAAGCCCATCTCAGTTTCTGCAGCATCTATAGATATTATATTTAAGTGTTTAAATTAGAATGTGCCTGGTGGAAGCATTTTTTGAATTATTGACATTTTCAATATACACAATTCAGGATGAAATTCATTAGGATGTGTTAATTTTGGAAATACGTTATATAAAGCCATTGTAATACAAGGTGCTTGAGTGGCATTTTTATTCACTGATGCATGGGTATTATTTGAAAAACATAATTTAGAAGCTGAGCTGCAGAGATTACTCTTGTCTCTTATTAAATAAAGGATTAGCACTTTATTTACTGAAAGAGACAGATGTCTGTCAGAATTTTTGATATGCAATATGCCAAAAATTTTAATGAACTTCACAGATATTATTTCTATTACTGAATAGCTTTTATATTTTCATGGTGGAAGTGAAATGGAAGAAGAGAGAGAATTATCTGTTTCAGAATAATAAGAATTAGAAGGTCTTGAACACAGGTTTGTTTCCAGTGATAAGAGAAATCTTGTTTTCCTTGGCTAAGAAATATAAAACCTATTTTCCCACTATTATTTTATCTTCTCTCAAAAGATATTTTGCATTTATGTTCTCATGGAATGATAACCTGTTCTTTGAAAACACCACGACTGTATTATTGATTGTACAGAAGAGAGTTGATATTATTAATTGAGGTCTTCCTATATGTTGAGCATTGGAGATAAATATTGTCTTGTATCTTATTGAAAATCAATAATGTCTACAATCAAAATTGGATTTGAATCCCAACTCAGCCACTTACTAACCATAGAGCCATGCTCATTGTGTCTCAGTTTCCTCATTTGAAAATTTAGGATGATGATAATATCTACCTCATAAGGTTACCATGATGTTTAAATATTATTAATAAATACAAAACTCTAGTTCTTAATGAATATTATAAAAGATATAGTGCCTACCCTCAGGGAAATTCTATTAATCTTATTTATCTCCTCTTAGTGTATGCTCCTTTATTGATTTGGTGATAGAGACGAAAGGAGGAGCAAGAACACAATGATAAAAGTGTTTTATTGACTTTACAAGTTGACAGAAACAGTCTCTAGTATTAGACAAATGGCAGGTCTGTACCACCTACCAGTGTGGATCTTGGTCAATCCCTTTAATCTTCTGAGTTTTTGTTAACTCTTTTCTGGTGGGAATAATGAATATCACATCAGAGTGGTGTTTGAAAAATTAAATCAGGTGATTCATCTGAAAAGATTTTGCTATAGTATAGTGTATGGTTCAAATACAGAAGGTGCCAAAAAATATACACATATCTTGGAATGAAAACTTTCCATTGTGCTATTTTAAGAATGCATTTTATTCTTATGTTCACTTGATCAATGCCATCTGTTGAGCAAACATCGTACTATACATTGCTATTATAACTCACTTCATCTTTGCAAAGTAAATACATAGATAACATCTCTTAAAAATGTGGATGCATTTTTGGCACCCTTGGAATAAAATATTACTGTGAACTTTTGATTATTCACTTATAGATAACTTTGTTTGTGGATGATGTACTAGCATGTTATTATTCAGACTAATTTGTTTTTATTACTTAACTACTTTGCCTTTCTGCCATTTCCCTAATTCCACAACTAGCATGTGATAAGGGTACCCAAATGGTTCTTAGTATTTTAAGCCAAATATAACCGGTAAAATTATTGTGTTTACAATACCACACATTTCAATGAAAAAAATTGATTATAAATTTACTATTTTAGAACCATCTTATGGCTTCCATAAATGTCTTCTCTTACATATGACAGAAACATAGAGGTATTATAGGATTATAATATTCTACTCACTTGGGGCATTTACAATGCTTATAGAAAGTGTCATCTATGACTTCCAGTTTAGAAGAAAAATTTAAACAATATTAGAATTAGATACAACTTCATAATTATGGCATTAACAGTTTTGGGCATGCAAAAATGTATTTCTCTGTAATTTGCAATGCAATTTGAAAAAGCTAAACAATGAATGCATATGCTCACTGATCCCTACCTTTTCAAAATAAAGAATGCATTTTAGAAGAAGTGCATATGGTGCAAAACTGGTTAGAACTGATAGCATCTCAGTTTTCTACAAAACATGACTGTATAACTATTTTGTGAACTGTTGAAGATTGAAAGGAAAATTAACAATTTTTCCAGTTTCTTCCTTTTATATGGAATAAAATTATCCTTACTTTGAATCTGTCATTTACTCTAACCACAGGATATAGCTTATGATATTAAGTATGACAAAGGACATCAATGAAATCAATTTAAGGAAATATATATGCATTTATAGAGGCTGAATAGACAATACAAATAAAAATACTTTGAGGATTAAACATGAAGAGAGAGAGGAGAAAAAGTAATTCAAAGAGGTTTAGAAATAAACAATGATAGCTATATTGTCAGAATTCAGGATTTTAGCCTGGGTGAAGGACAGGGGATCTTATAAGGTAGCACAGTTATTATCACACAATTCATTTATTTATGATCTCATTATACAGAGGAAAGAAGGGAATATTTTAGGTCTGCACATTTAGATCTTTGTGGTCTGTTTCACAGCCACAAATTGTTCTTACCTGTATAACTTCCAACACCATCAATATACTTTTGCTTCTTTTTCTTGGCTTCCAGTTTTACATTTTATGAGCTGGAGATACAAATTCTCATAAATTTTACTTTCCTCCCTGCCCATTAAAATATTGACAGGCATTATACAGATAATCCTTTGCATGTATAATTTTACATAGTACATCCAGATTCTGTTTCACCACTTTTTTTTCTTTTTACAGCATGCTTAAAACTTTCAAAAGAAAAATATTCACTTATTATTCAACTTATTTAGTTAATTCACTGAGTTTTTATTATGTGCCAGGCACTGTGTGGTTTAGAAGGATATAGTGATATACTTCTTTTGTGTGTCCATTTAATTTGTTGTTTCATGGAAGTGAAGGTACTAGCATCAGAATTAGACGATAATCAATAGCTGGCCAATTTTAATGTTACTAAGCTTTTCAATGACAAATTATGTTGTCTTGCTAGTTTTTGTTATTGAGATATGATTTGTAGGTACTTGTTTCAACTTAAATTAAAGGACTGTTTTACATCAGTGCTAAAAATAGCAAATAAATGATAAACGAGCTATAGCCAGTCATGATGTGGGCAAGACCATAATAATTTTCTCCAAAGCAGAACTGCCTAATAAATCTTAATTCTGAGTAACCAGCTAGAAACAGAGGCAAGCTTTGCTTATGCTACAGCTTATGGCAATTTCTTAGAAATTAGCCAAGACTAAAGGATCAAATGACAGTTGAGATAATAGAGGTTAAATATATTCCTAATAACAATGTTTGCAAAATGAGAATTTCGAGTAAAGTGAATACACAGAATGTGACAGATACATCATAGTCACTACTTTGTCTTACACACCTTGTTTTCCTCATTAAGAAAAAGGAAACATCCCTCAAAACAATTTAGGATATTTTCCTCTGAAGAAAAATACTGTAAGTTTTATGTGAATGAAGACCAAAGTTCTGTGAGTGTACATTTCATGTTTTAGAATATAAAAAGTACATATGATATGTAATTCTCAAAACAGTGTATGTTGTTGTTGTTAGGTGCTATGGAGTCCAGTCTGACTCATAGCGACCCTATATACAGCAGAACGAAACACTTCCCAATTCTGTGCCAGGAACACGATCTTATTTATACTTAAGTCCATTGTTGTAGACAATGTGTCAATCCATCTAGTGGAGGGTTTTCCTTTTAAAAAAGGTGTATGTTGTTGTTAGGGCCATCGAAAGGGTATCTGACTCATAGTGACCCTATGTACATATAACAGGGGAAACACTATTGTCAGTGCTTCTCTATTATTCATAGGGTTTTCAATGGCTGATTGTTTTTTGGGAGTGGGTTACTAGGTCCTTCTCCCAAGCCTACAGCACCTGGTGTTCCCAGGCTGTCTCCCATCCAAGTACTAACCAGACCCGACCCTGCTTAGCTTCTGAGATCTGATGGGATTGAATGCCACAGGGGTACTGCTACAGGCCAAAAAGGTGTACAGAGAGAACTATTTCAAGGAACTCAATTAGTTGAAAGTACTTTGTAGGCTAGTAATTGAAAAATGTCAAAATTGTTTGACTTCCCATTCTCAATCTCAACTTTCATTGTGATATGCACAAAATCCAAAGTTTTAAGAGTATTGATTAAATAATTTTAAGATGGTGTTGTTGGTGCTGGGATTTATCTTAGTTGGTAGAGTGCTGATGGTAGTTATACTTATTCTAGTTATAAATCTGAATACAAATTAATATTCTAATGAAAACAAGAATTGTGACCAGGCACCATGGCACATGCCTATAATCTCTATGACTCAGCAGCCTGAGGCAGGAAGATCATAAGTTTAAGGACAGAGGCAGCCTATGGACCTTAGTGATACCTTATCTTAAAATTGAATAAAAAAGGAAATTGGAGTTCAGCTCAGTGGAGAAGCACTTGCTTAGCATGTATAAGGCTCTGAATTCAATCCACAGTGCAAAAAAAAAGGGGGGGGGGGTAAGAAGAAAGCAAGCAAGCAAGAGCAAGCATCTTTTAGATACAGCCTGTAACTGACCTATACTGACTGATGTCTACAGCCATACCACTGTGGTGTCCAATCTCCTCTGATCTTAGAAGCTGAGCAGGGCCAGGCCTGGGAATACCAGGTGCTGTAGGTTTGAGAGAAGGACCTGATAGCCCACTCTCAAAACAAGCAGCCATTGAAAAACCTATAAATAGCAGGAAAGCACTGACAACAGTGCCAGGCATGGCACAGTGTCAGGTAGTGTTTCATTCTATTGTACATATGGTCACTATGAGTCAGACACAACTCAACAGCACCTAACAACAACATTTGAGTTGTACAACCCAGTGTACCCTGTAGCCTGTAGATACTGAAGAAAGAATAGGTGAGGATGATGACAAAATATGATAGTATTTTTAGTTTTATAAAGAGTTCTAGAAATAATGTTAAAAATAAGATTCGTAAATTAGTGAGATTTTCTAAGCATAATTTCTAAGCAACTTTCTAAGCACAATTTTTGTATATGCCAATATTTTTCTTCTCATGTGTGATACTAAGGTTTCAAAAATTCAATGGGTAGAAATAAGTATGCTTTTGACAATAACTAAATACGTATATGAATTTAGGTCAAAGCATAAAAAAAACTCACTCAAATATAATTACCCAAACCAGTATTTTTCACTTGTTCTTAAAACTTTCTTGGAGTTTTCAATTCATTTTCTGTGCAATATATATCAATTCATCACTTCCACTGAAATTGACTTAGTTTTAACTCATTTATAATCTGTCTTTATGTTTGTATTATGAAGTCATTTTTCCTTTTTCTTTCTTCTTATAGGTACTTTTTGTCTCATTAAGATGTAGGCAAATGGTGTATAATGATACTAATGTTTATAAGATAAAGAAGGTCCTATTTAATGAGATTTGTGAATATGTTACATATTTCCAGAATTTTCACTGGATTATATTTGCTCAGACTCTTAATAATAATAATAATAATAATAATAATAATAATAATAATAATAATACTTTAAGACATACATGGAGAAGGACCTGGCAATTCACTCCCAAGGCAATCCCGAAACAGCCTTTGGAAACCCTATGAGGGACGCTATGAGTTGGATACCGACTCGACGGCACCTAACAACAACAACAACAAGACATACATAAACATAACAAATTTGAGGATCTCTTGTTTTTACAAGTACATGCTGAGTTACGAATTTCAGGAAAGACCAGAACCAGTGGCTCATTATTTGTGCCAAACCATTGATTGAAGTTTTTTTTTTTTCTGAAAGACAGTATTTTTCCACAAATAATATCAAAAACTGATAAATGGAAGTTTATTCAGTAAGATTTCTAAATGCATTTATTTAGGGCAAGATCTTTCCCTGTAACTGTGCAGCCTTCTAAGATACATTTTCTCATAATACTGACAAACTATGGAAGGTCAAAAGTCTTAGGAAGTAAGTTATAGTTATAGTTTTTATGAAGAGATAAATGCCTTAACTTGCATCGAAAGCAAGACTATTTGTTAAATAGTGGTATAAGATATAATAATATAAGTGAAGCTAGCCAGATCACTTGAAAGCTTTCTGTGTATGTAATTGCTGACCAGCCCTTTCAAATGGACCTAATGGTGTTCTAATTATGAATATTGCATTTTCTGGATCTATAGTTTGGGATAGTATGTTTAATCAATCTTAGTTTGAGTAATTTTTACCTTATTTTTCCAACTTTATGCTGTATCTTAAAGCTTATGTTTATTTTAAAAAACTAATTGTCTTACAGAATGTTTTTTAAATAAAACACATAACTTTCAATGAAGCAAGTATGAGTGAAATAGATTATTTACTTTCAGTTTGGAAGAGGTGAATAAAAAGTGCTTGGCCAATACCGTACCATTAATCTATTCTCTTTTCTTCTTTCTCTCTTTACTTCTCTCTCTCCAATAGAAGTGGAACAAAAAGGTAATTAAATACCTTTCATAAATTATATACTATTTATAGGCTAAGTTATTTAACAGTTTAACATTTAATTAAAATAATTATGTTATTAATTCGTATCTATTTTATGAAAATTTATTTACTACTTCTGCTGCTCAACTTCATTTTAATGTGTTTTACTGACCAGTGCTGGTTTGATCCTTTTATTCTAACACAGTTTAATATTGTAAAATCATGAACAGCATATTTTACTCCTCTTTATTTTAAAATATTTAGTTAGAAACCCAGTAGACGTGATGAGTAATGATTGCTTTAGATTTGTCCCTATTCCTGCAGTAGTTTCCCTTAGTTCCTGTGATTTTTCCTGCTCCACTAATCTTTAACTACTGAGGGAAAAAGACATAGTTTTCTGAAATATTCTAAATTACCTTAATAACGAAGGGCTGATTATTAAATTTAGCATAAAGGCTATATACAATTTGGATACAAAGGGTACCTATTTATAATTAAAGCAATCATATTAAAAGCCTGAAAAATTGCTAGAATTATCAGTATTATTACTGATAATAAATTGACATTGAGAATCTATTGTTGCTATGGCACATTTTGGAAGGCAGCTTTCCCCTCAAAAATTTTCCTTTCTCCAAAACTTAGACATGTTAATAATGTATTTTCCTTTTCAGTAATCTTTAATACACAGCTGAGTTTCATCTTAGATTTTTTTCCATTGGATCTGTGCTTATATTTTCTATTAGAGAGCTTATTACTAATGCCAAAAGAATAATCCTTTACTCATTAAAAAAACAGGTCTAAATTTCTTGTGATTTCCTAATTTTTCCACCCAGGACACTTATAATCATTTCAAACATAACAGTGGACTGCATGGTTATTTTTCGATGTGTTTGCTTTGCAAATATATGAGAGCAGTGTTTCCCATAGCAGGTTCAGCTGAGCAATATACTCCAAAGTAGATCTATTGAAAAACTTTCATGATCAAATTATTTTTAAGTTTTCTTACTCTCCCAAATTCTGCCTTGGGGAGAATTAACCAATGTACTTACACTATTATAATCTCTGCCACAATTATATTTAATATGATATTTCTTAAACAAATGTGGCTAAGCATCCCTTTTTGCCTGGGTGACATCAGGCTATACCACTTGAAACAGGTACTTCAAGGACCATCCTTTGGGAAACATTGCTTTATAGCCCTTTCATTACAGAAGAATCTGCTAAGCTTTCTTACCACCACTCTCACAGTATGTTAGTGTATCATACTAAAAAGCAAGTGAATCAGATGATTCCTGCCCATTTTCATTCTGAAGTATGAGCAGCAAAATATAGCAAGTAATCTTGTTTTTTAATGCTTTTCTCATGTAACAGTAAATGGTACATGTTTTTAAGTTCCAATACTACTGTATTTAACAGGACATTTTTAACTGATTAAAATCTAGATCTTGGGTTCTTTCCTGTAACCTTTCACCTTTTCTTCTTTTCTTATTCCTTCTTTCCTTTCTTTCTCTTCCTTCCTCTTTTTCCTTCCAGTATCCATCCATCACTCATTTTTAATTGTGTGGATTGCATGCTCTGTGTGTGCTGGTAGCAGCTTTGAGAGCCTTTTTTGCTAGTATATTCAGTGGTCTGTATCATAGGGTTTGTCTTTCTCTTTGTTAAAAAATAATATGGGCTATCCATCTGCTTCTTAAACTATTGAAAAGCTAATTTCATCGGAGTGAAAACAATATATATTCATTTTCAAATAAGATATGTTCTTTAATGAACTATGAATAAAATACTGTGTATAAACCTTTATATTTGTTATGTGTCTATAGAATGTATAGACATATGTTGCACTAAATACATACTGTATATCAAAAGTATTATAATACATATTTAAAATGTGGAAAGCGCAGCTACTCAGACAAAGGCTAAGTTTTTCAACAAAATAAAAGTGATTTGGAAAAAGAGCCAAAATTAATGTGGAAGAATACTTTGTGTTCTCAAAAAAAGAAGGCAGCAAAATAAGTGGTGGTGGGTATCTCTTGTTAGACTTGCATTCTACTTGGTGAAAAATACAAATGTATGAGAAAATATTAAATTAATATGTTTATTATTCTAATTTTTTCCCTTCCTACAGTTTTTCTTTGTCCTGGTCTACTAAAAGGAGTGTACCAGAGCGAACATTTATTTGAGTCCGACCACCAGTCTGGGGCATGGTGCAAAGACCCTCTGCAGGCTTCAGACAAAATTTATTATATGCCCTGGACCCCCTACAGAACTGATACCCTGACCGAATATTCATCCAAAGATGACTTCATTGCTGGAAGGCCGACTACTACCTACAAACTCCCTCACAGGGTGGATGGCACTGGATTTGTAGTGTATGATGGAGCTCTGTTCTTCAATAAAGAACGAACCAGGAACATAGTAAAGTTTGATTTGCGGACTAGAATAAAGAGTGGAGAGGCTATCATAGCAAATGCCAATTACCATGATACCTCTCCTTACAGATGGGGAGGCAAATCTGACATAGACCTGGCAGTGGATGAAAATGGGCTATGGGTAATCTATGCAACGGAGCAAAACAATGGTAAAATTGTCATTAGTCAACTGAACCCTTACACGCTACGGATCGAAGGGACATGGGACACTGCATATGATAAAAGGTCAGCTTCCAATGCATTTATGATTTGTGGGATTCTGTATGTGGTCAAATCTGTGTATGAGGATGATGACAATGAGGCCACTGGGAATAAGATTGACTACATTTACAACACTGACCAAAGCAAGGATAGTTTGGTGGATGTACCCTTTCCCAATTCATACCAGTATATAGCAGCTGTGGATTACAACCCCAGGGACAACCTTCTTTATGTGTGGAATAACTATCACGTCGTGAAATATTCTTTGGATTTTGGACCTCTGGATAGTAGATCAGGTAAGTTTGACTTTTGATATTCAGTGAGGAGATACATTTCCTTCTCCATAAAAGTATTGTATGTTTTAATTAGACTTCCACTGTGATCTTATGGCCTGCATACCTAAAATTATTCCTTGTCTTGTCATCTCAGAAAGGCTGATGGTCATCACTTTCAGCTCTAAAAATGTAGAACTACCAGGAACTGACATCCTTTGCATAGCTTGTCTCAAAACTAACTTTTCCTTTTTGAAGGGCATTTGTTACTCTCATTTGGTTACTTCTCTGTGTAGTGAAGTACACAAAACCTTTACAAGGATTGAATGACGTCCTTTTGAATTAATTTTGAAATTCTCCCCAAAGTGCATCTCTACTTGGAACATGTCAAAGGTTTAGCTTGATATAATGCTACAGGAGCTGTGCACCAATATAGTTACCTCATAGAGAACATCATTTATAACTACCCCTGTGGGAAAAAAGTGTCAGTTTGAGTATGCATGTATCTGAGTGAACCTACTTGGTAACAGAGAGAAGTGTTCATAACTGGTAGATGTAAAAAATTCATAATATTTATAAGAAATGAGAACATAAAATGCGGTTTTGAGTAAGGTTGAGATAATCTTTAATTTCAGTTATCTAGAAGTGTCTGTTTCCCCTGTGAAGCATACTGTTTCCTTTTGTTGTTGTTATTAGGTGCCCTTGAGTCCAACATGACTCATAGCAACCCTCATACGATTTTCCATGGCTGATTGTTTTGGGATTGTTCTGGGAGTGAGCTGCCACGCCCTTGTCCCACTTTTGTAGTGCTAGAGATCAAACCTAGGTTCTCAGAATGCGGAGCAGCACTCTACCAACTAAGCTAAACCTCAGTCTATTTCCTTTTAATGTTAGTTTAAAACCACCATAAAGAGTTTCAATTTTTTCACTTTTATTTATAAAATTGAGCAGGGTTATCTTAATTTAAAAGTCAAATTTTGTTACTAGCCATAATAATGCTCTTCAAGATAAACCACAGAAACGTTTGATATATGTGTCTGAATTTTTGGTAGTATTCTAATAATGCAAAAAACAAATTTTTTTTCATTACAGATTTAGCTGTTAATATTTCTTATTTTCTGCATTTTGGCATGATTTTACTATCATGCCTTTCCACTTTCAAAGTTAGTCCATCATAAACATATTTTCTTATACAATTAATTTCTAAATTCATTATAAATTCATTATAGCCTATGACATTGCCTTATGCATCTTTTGTTTTATATTTATCTATTATTTCTGTCTTCTCAGACACTAGTATAATATGTGGCTTAAACAACAACTATATGTAAGGCTCAATAGCTCTGTGTTGAATGAATGAATGAATGAATGAATGGTTTTCTACCTCTTCAGATTGAATGACAAATTAGATGGCATTTTCTGTAATACCTAAGAGGCTTCAGAGTGACAGTATTTCTTTCCATTATCAGCAATGGTGATATTATGTTGAATTGGCTTTTATGGAAGGGGAAGCCTAAATATATAATAGCAACAAAAATAACTTCTAAGTCTTCAAAAATATTCTCCTACACAGCTACATTGTCTGATTCACTCCTGTACAGTTATGATTAATAAACCCAATACACTGTGCAGTTGAGAACACAAATAAGAATCAATCATTTGAAATATTCTGGGAAGATAAGATCCGTAGCCAAGTTTGTATTTTATCTGTGAAAACTCTGCTTATGTATGGTTTTTTATCATTTTTTAACTCAATTGCAACACAAATTTCTAATGGCCCCAAAAGAAATCGTAACTCACTATGTAGTTAAAGACTAAAGGAACAATAACATATTTCAAAATTTATTTTTAAAATAATATATTATTTTTATTTAGAATAATAGGCTAAAATTCATTAGCATGCTGGGTGCAGTGGTGCACACCTGTAATCCCAGAAGCTCCGGAGGTGGAGGCAGGAGGATGGCAAGTTAGAGATCAGAGGCAGTCTGCATAACTTAGCCAGACCCTGTCTCAAAATATAAAAAAATGGGCTGGGGGCACAGTTCAGTGGTCCAGCACTTGCAAAGCATGCAGGCGCGAGGCCCTGGGTTCAACCCCCAATACCGAAAAAAAAAATTCATTAGTATTCCAGGTATTTATTTCTAAACTAAAATAAATTTTTAACTTCACATTTGATAAATTAGCCTTAAGGAGAAAAACGGTACTAACATCCCATGTATTTAAGATGCATCCCTAAAAATATTTGTAGCATACCTCAATATATTTATGAATATCTATACTTACATATGTATATTACTTCTCTAATCATATAGAGATACCTATATGGTTAGACAGAAAAGAATCATTAATTGTGCACATTAAGAAAAGTACAGCACTCATTTAATTTTAGTTGTTTATGGGTATAAAATTATGAGACATCTTGCCCACATGTATTAGTGTCCATATTTGTTTAAAAGCTTGTTATTAAAATGACAAACAATGAGAAATGAAAATTTTCAACTTTTAGTTTAAAACTTAAGCCAAGAGATTGTTTCCACTCTTTCTGAACAAACATAATTAAGATTTTGAAGATTTTGCAAATAGTGACATTTAAATTTGTCCATATAATCTCCAAAAAAGTATCAATTTGCATGCATGAATGCTTAAATTTTAGAAAAAAATGTTTTGACATGGACTTATTTCAGTTTAGAAGTGGAAAGAATAAGTGTAGAAGTAAATTTTATGCATGCTATGTGTGGATATGAGAATTTCAATTAGTGTTAATAGAGGTGGTTCATCTTATTCCACACAATTTCAGCTTTTTGTAGTAAATTATACTGACATTTTTCAAAGCAATTGCCTTTAGTGAATTCCTATTGTAATTTTGTTATGTGTCTTCTTAGCTACATATTTATATAAATTTCAACTTATAGTACATACGTTAAGATCAAAAACTTAACCTAAGTCCATAGACCAAAAGTTTATTTGTTGTTGCCAGCTGAGACATTTTGTTGTGATTTCAATTGTGTTCCTTTTTTAAAAACTCATGACTTTTGAGATGTATTTTACTTCTACTATATATTCTTTACTTCAAATTATCTATTTTGGGAAGATAAAAGGCAAATATACTCCTCTATGATATATGAAATTCTTCTGAGCATGTTTACATGTAGGTAAAATATACTGATGAACATCAAATTGGGAGTACGAAGGACCTGGTTTTGAATTCTGTCCCTGTCACTTGTTTGACAATTGGCAGTTTGTTCAGCCTTTCATTCTTGATTTCTGTGACTATGAAATGGAAAAAATTATACCTATCTCAGAAGATTATTGCTAAATTTTAATGAGATAATACAGATAGTAGGCATATTATGGTAACAAACTTAACCTGGTAGCAACACACCAATTGTTATCCACATTTGTAAACTAATTAAAAGATTAGGCTGTTATTAAGGCTAAACGTTCTCTAGAATAGAGAGAATACAACTTGTAGATTGTGCTCTCAGATAATTACCATGGATTAGTACTCTAAAACTTTGATCTACTCTTCAACCAAGAATCAAATGTTTTATTTTGTTTTGTTTTATTATTACAAGGGTCATTTTTAAAGTTCAATTTGGTAAACTGCGAGGAAGAATATGGAAGAAGACCTTAACTCCTCAGAAATATTCTGAAAACGGCTTTAGAAATCATTCAATTCTAGCTCCTTGCTTTTCCTAACATCCATCTCCAAACTGATAAATTGGCACGAAGTAGGAAGTTCCTTTTTCAAAAGAAAACATAATGAGGCATGATACAATCTGTGAAACTAATTGTTTCCAACAATATGTATATAAAATTAATTTTAATGAGTATTTTAACTTGTGTTTGAAAGGACCGTTGTAGTGTGTAAGTGAAGTTTCTCCTTGGAAATTCCTTTAAAGGCCTGTTGTTCTGGGTAAAGCTTAGAAGTTTAAAACTTGTTTCTCATTTTTCTCAGAAAATATTATTTTCAGAACATTATACTGCATTGCTTATTCTGCAATACATCAAATGTGAAATTGCAAGCATTCTTGTGGTTATCTATATGAAATTAGTGTGAAAATAGAAACTTATTTTGGTACTGCTACTTAGCATTCATGTAATAATATTTGTGAACAATTCCTTTAAAAATATTAATAATGTAGTTATATTTCCCATATTAAGGAATTAAGTGCAGAGAATCTCCAGTTTATAAAAAGCTTTTTGGAACTAATTACAGTTTGATTTGCATTGAAATAATCTTATTAATTGGCTGGGATTTGGCTCAGTGGGTAGAGTGCTGTGCTACAGTCTCTGAGGCCCCAAGTTCAATTCCCAGCACGACAAAAATGGAAGAAGGGCCTGGCAATCCACTCCCAAGGCAATCCCGAAACAGTCAGCCATTGAAAACCCTATGAGGGTCGCTATGAGTCGGACACCTACTCGACGGCACCTAACAACAACAACAATCTTATTAATACTATTTTAGTCATTTTTATCTACAGTGCTTGTTTACTGCCTGATAACTAGTAGGTGATCTGTAAAGCTTTGTTGAATAATTTTATAAATGAATGGATGAATGAAAACTTTAAAACTGATTTTTCACAATATTATGAGAATGGAAGTGATAGTCATAAATTTCTTTTGCTAAGATGTTTCTCAGATAGTCATCTTCACTGTTGCATACTTCTACAATAAAGAGGTTGTATTAAATCTTTCCATCCATCCTTGCCAACCCCCCCACCTCAAACTTCTCTCTTCACCCAGATTGGTTTGAGCTTTGGTAATCTAAAAGAAGTTTGTTGTTTTTCAGTGCAGGTGAGTCAGTGTCCAACTCATAGGGACCCTATGTACAACAGATGAAACACTATTGTCAGGGCTTGTCTACTATTCGTAGCATTTTCAATGGCTGATTGTTCTTTGGGGAGTCGGTTACTGGGTCCTGCTCCAAAGCCTCCAGTATCTGTTATTCCCAAGTAGTCTCCCATCCAAGTACTAACCAGGCCCAACCCTGCTTAGCTTCTGAGATCTGACAGGATCAGATGCCACAGTGGTACGATTGCAGGCAAAAGAAGTTTAGCAGGAGTTAAAAGAAGTGCCAGAGCACATTAGCACCTAATATACTTTCTTCCAAAAATAATTAGGAGAAATTAAAGTCAAAAGCTACACAATATGGAAGAAAGTAGGCAACTATTCAAAGAATTTTATATCAAGAACACAATCTCAATTTTTCAGTTGACAAGGTACAGAATTTCTTCAATTTAGAGAAAATGACAAGTGTATTATATTCAGAAAGGCATAATTGTTGTATTCTATTGAAAATACATGTTGTGTGAAGAACCCGTGATTCAGCTTTGGACAACAATATCAATAATATTTCTGCTGGGCTCTGAGGCATGTGCCTTTAGTCGCAGCGACTCAGGAGACTGAGGCAGGAGGATCCCAAATCTGAAGCTGGAAGACAGCCTGTGCAATTTAGCAAGACTGTATTTCAAAATTAAAAAAAAAAATTAAAAAGGCAGCTTAGAATGCTGTTCAGAGGTAAAGCACTTGCCTCACATGTGCTAAGCCTAGGGTTCAATCAATCACCAGTACTGAAGGAAAAAATAAACTTTGTAACCATTTCACACATGTATAAAAGTGTTTAAATGCTTCTCTTTCTCTTTTTCTGGGCAAAAAACCAGATCTAGAACTATTAAATCTAGAGTTTTCTTCAAACGTATTTTTAATTGAGCCTACGTCCTATTAGGGCTAGGATTTAGCTCAGTTGGTAGAGCACTGCGCTGCAGTCTCTGAGGTCCTGAGTTCAATTCCCAGCACCGCAAAAATGGGAGAAGG
This sequence comes from Pedetes capensis, assembly GCA_007922755.1. Taxonomy (NCBI): domain Eukaryota; kingdom Metazoa; phylum Chordata; class Mammalia; order Rodentia; family Pedetidae; genus Pedetes; species Pedetes capensis. The sequence goes on along the minus strand of VMDO01021796.1, from coordinate 12,241 downwards.
ACCTGGCAATCCACTCCCAAGGTAATCCCGAAACAGTCAGCCATTGAAAACCCTGTGAGGGTTGCTATGAGTCGGATACGGACTCACCGGCACCTAACAACAACAATAACATCCTATTATGTAAAATCTGATGAAAGGTATATGTTCATCCCTGCCTTCAATTGGCTATCTTTTGTGAATTATGCATGAAACCTTAAAAACCTCCAAGTAATACTTAGTTATTTCACAGTTATTTCAGTGATTCTCACATTGGTGTCATAATTCTATAACTGTATGCAATGTTCTTATAGATCCAGTGTATGGGAGTAAATTGCATCACTTGGAAGATAAAGTGAACCTTCCATCCTTATAGCAATGCTTCACATTTTGTTAGTGACTGGTGTTACCTTTCAGTCTTAACTATTCTTTCTCTCAAACTATCTTATACCAAATTCATTAATTATTAATGAAGATTAGAGTGATATAAATTCTTTCCTTTGTTTCTCACAGTTTACTTTGAAACCCTCCATTAAAAAGTCTGTTATCTTTATGTAATATACAGTCATTTTCCATTTTTTCTTACTGAAGGGGAGGAAGTAGTGTCAAGTTGATAACAAAAACAAGCAGAGAAGCCTAGCTCCAAAGTCTCCTAAAATTAATATCTCTAACTGATCTAAGTCTACAGCTGTACCACCCTGGTGTCAGATCCATCAGATCTTGAAAGCTAACCATTGTCAGGCCTGGTTAGTACTTGGATTGGGGACTGTCTGGCAGTAATGACTGCTGTAGGTTTGAGAGAAGGATCCAGCAGCCCACTGGCTAAACAGCCATTGAAAGCCCTATGAATAGCAGGGAAGCATTGATGATAGAGCTGGGCATGACATAATGTTCCATAATGTTTCATCTGTTGTACATATGGACACCAGGAGTTGGACCTGACTCAACGGTACCTAACAATAACAGATATAAAAATCTATTGTTTGAAATTTAGTGAAAAACACATCAGATACTAATTACAACAATAGAATGCTAAAGACAGGTAGTACAGGTTTGTACCGCTTGTCTGCTTCCTAAACAATCTACATTTTCTTAAAAGCCATTTGAGATTATGTAAATGAACATTTTTTTTTATATGTGGAGGATAGTAGAATCTAAACAACAACAAAAAAATCTACACATAACAGTTTAACAATGCAGATAAGGTGAACCTTCTGTCCTTATAATATGCTAATTAGTGCATTTGTGTGTTCAGTAAAAGCTGTGCATGTGTAGTGATGAATAAGAACTTTAAACACACATGACATCTCGTTAAAATGTAATTTTCACATCATATATCGGAGCCCTTTACTTTGACAGCTGAGTAATGTGAGTGCTGGGCAGAGAATCCTGAACATTTTGAAACTGTCACGTGTTTAATAGGTAGCTGAATCTGCTTCCTGAACAGTTTAGTTAAATATGGTACATCCTCAACAGAAAATAGAGCCTGAAAGCATTGGGGTCTTAAATCAAACTTGTCCTCAGCCTATGGCTTATGATTACTTCACAGTTCCACTTGAAATGCCGTGTTGTCTCTTAAGTTTAATTTACCTCTACCTCAGTAGCTGAGTGAACTTTACAAAAAGAAAAATAGTCATCAACTTGTTGCTAATTTCAGCCCTGGCAGTATTTTTATGCATCAGCTGTTTTCCTGTGCTGAGGAGCCCTTCTTTCTCCCAATGCTTCTTCATTGCCTGTAGTGACAGCTGCTGCCTGAAGGACATAGCTGCTGAGGTTTCAGAGAGCACAGCCAAAACTTGCAAAACTTGCAAGACGGGGCCTACTGCCTCCCAACATCAGCTGAATTCTCTCTCATGTTTCTAACCTGTCTTGTATTTTTCTTTCTTCATAATTCTATGTTAAAACTTCATAGAATGACATCTTCTTTTCAGACTCTGAATATAAAAATCACAGTCCTACAAAAAGCAAAGCAGAACCTAGCTTTATACAGCTGAATCCAGTGCTTGCCATTCATCTGACATCTGGGTGACCTTCCTATAGATGAGACAAGACGCAGTGATAAAAAGGTTCACATATGGTATAACATCGCTTTTTTCCCTACACAGTGATATCTCTAATAAATGAATAATTATTAGAAAAGTAATCAAAATTATTTCTACATGTAACTCAAAGTCATGAAAGATATGACTGTTTTTGTGAATAAGCTCTCCTCCACTCACACCAGCAGTTCTTTCTGGAGCCATTTTGCTGCTCATTAGCATGTCCACCAGAGGGCAGGCAGGTGGAACTGAAGTAGGTTTGAAGCTCACTATTAACACATTTTGTGTGGGTTGGTAACAATGGCAAAAATGAGATTTCTGAATATCTAGGGATTCTACCTTCGAATCCTATGCTTCTACACACATTAGCACAGATAAGTGACCATTGACTCCATTGTATAATAGCTGATAAAATAGCCAAGTCTGACATTTACTTCACTTCTCAATTAAAAATAAAAAAATTAAAGTAATATCCAAGTACTTTTGATGAGGATTGACTAGCAATAGAATAAGGTTTTAGGATTAAAATTATTTCCTTCTCAATTACTTTTCTACTAGAAAACTAAATTATCCAATAATTTTAAATTATGAATGATTAATTCAAGACACATAAATGACAAGTAAAATCTACAATAGTGTATAATTTTATGGAATGAGACATATTGTCAGATTTCTCTGAAAGCAAATGGAGACTACTTCTTTTCATTTGCTTAAAGAGAATTCTGACTTTTTCTCTTCAGGCACTTTATATATAGTTCAAATCACCCAGACCCTTTGCATCTACTAATCTAGTGATGATACAAATCAAAGTTATCTTATGTTTCTATATGAAATATCTTGTGAGTGAAATATTTTAGCCTTAAAAATTGACTTTCAAAAAATAAGAGTAGATAGAATAATTTCACCAAAACTAAACATATTCAAGAGAATGGTTATTATTTGCTGACATGAAGACTTTTCTTAGGATTATGGATTAATGTTGGTATGCTTAAGTAGAAATGCCTTTGAAAAATTTCAAAGAAATTTCAGTGCCTTTGAAAATAAGAAAACAGAACTTTACTTACAAAAACTGAGGCAGGAGGATAGCAAGTTCAAGGACAGAGACAGCAGAGATAGCTAGACCCTATCTGGAGGTGCAGCTCAGTAGGGGAATACTTGTACACCATGCATTAGGCCTTGGATTCAAACCTCCAAAACTGAAAAAAATACCCCAAAATATATGTGTGTGTGTGTGTGTGTGTGTGTGTGTTTAAAATAGATTGTGATTTTTAAAATATAGCAAACTTGTCAAAATCTATAGTAATTTTGGTATCAGTCTGCATGTTAATGTATTAATCAAAAGTATAAGCTCTCATATTTTATAAAGAAGCCCACTGAGGGATATGTGTCATAATGGTTTGTGGAGAGGAAATGTAAAAGTAAAATGGGAAAAATATAGATAAAGCCAAAAATTAAAAGTGGAATTCACGTACAAATTCAGACCTGCTGTGGAAATGGAAGGAGGAAGTCAAAATTGAGTTTAGGACAGAAACTGTGTGATTAATTAACTCATTCATTTTTATTATATTTTCCTTCAGTTAGGAAATACATCTTCAAGGCCAAGTGCTGCTCTATGCTTTGTAGCTACTACAATGGACAAGGCAGACATTGGCCCAGCCCTCATGAAGCTTAGAGTCTAGCAGAAACCAATCAGGGGGGAAAAAAACAAAAACAAAACCAAAAACAAACAGAAAAAGGGAATTGTCAAAACAACAACCAAAAAAACCCCTCTAGTGTTACCCATTTTTAACTAGATATTTTCAATGATAGGCATTTACGGAAATTATCAAACTTAATCCTAGCAATAAACACGAAAGCATCATGTTCATTTCCACATGAAGCAAGTGAGAATCAGAGAGTTTAAATAACTGGAATGTCATGTATATAGACTAGAGCTGCAATTACAATCTTAATCTGCCTATTGTTACACTATGTCATCTTGCCTCCACTGATGATTAAAAAGTATACAGGTGTAGTAACTAAGACGCAAGGGGAAAAGAAGGAAAACAGTGAACACATACTAGAATTTAAGTCAAAGCAAGTAAGTTGAACAAGCAAAGGAAAGGTAGTTAGAACATATCAGTCCTGAAGGAGAGTGAGAACAAGGAAATAGTAGCTACTGTTGTGGAGCATATACCACCTCCTCCAAATTGTGGTAGTATTCACATACTTTAACCCTTAAAAACTATTGGTATTAGGTGCCTAGGAGAAATGTAAAGTCATCCGCCCAAAGAAACTCATTTTGTAAATATAAATTTCAATTCCAAAGAGGCCTGACTCTGAATCTAAAGCTGTGGTACTTTTTTTAATAGAAAAAGTATATATTGTACACAAGCCTATAAGAGAATGTAATAGTGTGATTTTTCATTTATAGTGTGTGTATGTCTTTATGTCTTGGAAATATTTGAAGAAACAAATATTTAATTATTAAAGGATTATAAGGATTAGTTGGAAATTTTACAGAGATTCTGAGCAATTTGAAGGACTTCAGAGATTGGAAGACTAGGTCTTTATTAAATTTAAATCTATTTGTTGTTGTTGTTGTGTGCCGTCGAGTTGGTATCCGACTCATAGCGACCCTGAGTACAACAGGCGAAACACTATTGTCAGTGCTTCTCTGCTGTTTATAGGGTTTTCAATGGCAGATTGATTTTTGGGAGGGGGTTGCCAGGTCCTTCTCCCCAGCCTACATACAGCTTCTGGTGTTCCCAGGCGGTGTCCCATCCAGGTACTAACCAGGCCCGACCCTGCTTAGCTTCCGAGATCTGCCAGGATCAGATGCCACAGGGCTACGGCTGCAGGCTTAAATCTATTTAGCACATATTATTTCCATTTTCTGAATTTGAATGCATTGTTAGCACTCTCATGCTTATCATCTAAGAGAAAATTGGCAAAACAATGAATAATAGAATGAAGACAAAAGAGAAAGGAAGAGAAAATAAAAGAAAATGAATATAGTTTTTCTTTGAAAATGAATGAGTTCCTTTTTTTGAAAGGAAGTGATAAGAAAATATGCATTTTTCACTTCTAAAACATTGTTTTAGCTGAGCATAGTGGTGCATGCCTATAATCTGAGCAATTTGGGAGGCAGAGACAGGAGAATTTCAACTTTGATGCCAGAGGCAGCCTGTGTAACTTGCAAAGACCCTGACTCAAAATAAAAATAAAAAATAGGTTGGAGGTGCAGCCCAGTGGTAGAACACTTGTAAAGTATATGTGAGACCCTGGGTTCAAGCCTGAAGTACCCCCCCAAAAGTATTTCCCTTAATTTAACTAACCACTAATGGTTAATGATACGGTTAAGGACAAAGTAATGAATGCTTACATTGCTGATTGGAGTATAAATGCTTAAAATCATTTGGGGAAGTACCTTGTTAATACCTATGTGGAGGAAGAAAAAGAAAACTTTGTTTCTACCTTTCTAGATTCTTAACTTGGTCTCTATAACCAAAGAAAGATTAAGAAGAGAACATGCTACCAATTTTTGCTTTTAATTTATTTAAATTACTTATCACCAAGAAGTCTTCATGAAGACACAAAATATTAAATGCAACTATATTTATACTAGGCTTGGTGAAGCATAGAAAGTCATGAAGAAGTGTGATAGGACAAAAGAGGATGAGTTAGAGCAGTAGTAAACAGAGGAACTTAGCAGGGGCTGTTCTTTAATATTTCTCTTTGTCTCCTTCCATCTTCAAAGACAAAGATGTTCCTTTCCTCTAGATATTTGGAGGGCACATCTTGTAGGACAGTCCTATGACCTACTTCTTGTGTACAAAGAGATGTACACGCTAATGTTCATTATAGCAATGCTTAAAATAGCATAAAAACAAAGGACATTGAACTGTCCTTCGGTAGGTAAGAGGGCGCAGTGTCAAACAGGGAAAAAGAGTTTGCTGCACATGTCTGACAGGCGGAAACTACAGAACTGGAGGAAAAGACTTGAGTCAAATAACTATCTGTATTGTCACCCTAGAATTTGAAAGCCCTAGTCAGCATGGAACGTAGAGAAAAAGACCATATGATTAGTTATCCCTTAGAAAGATATATAATAAGTCAAATATTGCTACATATAAAATGATAATTAAGAATAGATTTTATGCCAGAATTTCCTCTTTCCACGAGTACAAGTTGAATATGCCTTATCCAAAATGCTTGAGACCATAATTGCTTGGAATTTTTTTTTTTTGGGGGGGGGAATACTGGTATATACATATTGAAATATCTTGGAGCTGGGACCCAAATCTAAACAGAAATTTCAATTATCTGTCATATACACTTTATATACATAGCCTCAAGGTGATTTTATGCAATATTTCAGAATAATTTTTTGCATTTTGATTGTGCTGTGTCACGTGAAGATTTTCTACTTACATTGTCATGTTGGCCCTCAGAAACTTTTGGATGTTTGAACATTTCAGAGTTCAGATTTTCAGAGTAAGGCTGCTCAACTTCTAATATAGCCCTTTATGGCTTTGTATATGTTTCCTCTTAATTATCTTTAGCTCATAATAATAAAAAGTGACCAAGTGGCATATTTGGCTGCATTTCACAAAATTTTCCCCTGAGTATAAATATATTGACCTGCCAGATATTACAAATTCTTATGATAGTTTTTAGTGTAACTATGATTTGTAAGGTTTCAGAAACATAGCAGAGTATTTCAGTGGATGAACCGGACAACTCACTTAGCTGATCAGAGTCTGGAGTTAAGAACATGAAATACAGATATTCAAATGCACAGTTTTACAAGTAAGGAAAAGCTAAAATCTTCTAAATCTAACAGTGAACAAGAAGTTATATATGCATGAATGTGAGGATTTTTAGTTCTCTGATTTACTACTGAAATAAAATAACCCCAACAGGAAAGATTTATGTCATAAAAGGATTGAATTTTGGGATAAAATTCACATGAGGAAATGAACATCAAAAATAAGAATTTAGGGGAGTCAAATTATATTTTGGGGTCAGGGACTAAAGTCAATCATTAAAGTAAAATTCAGTGTGATGAAAATGATTCTTGAAATGCCTTTAGTAGTTCATAAAATATAGTGAGTTTTTAGAAACAGTATATCCTTACAGAGCATGTAGATAGTAAAATGTTTTGCTGTACATTGTGTACAAAATAAAATGTACCTTTACAAATACTTGAAAGAACTACTTGAATTCATGTAAATTAAATGTATCTATAGTGCAAATCCTCTGGGATTCAGGTCCCCTTGCTTTCTTCCTTTGGACTTGCTTACCATTTCCAAATCTTAGTTTCCTCATCTAAAACAGAAATAAAAGGCCGGCATAAGGTCAATGTCAATTACTGACAATATAACCAATGAGAAATAACAAAATATTGAAGTATAAATAATACGTGTGTGTGTGTGTGTGTGTGTGTGTGTGTGTGGTCTCACACATGCTTTGCAAGGGCTCTACCAGCACTCACAGCCTATTTTTTACTTTTTTTGTATTTTGAGACAGGGTCTCACTGATTTTTATGGGCTGCCTCTGACCTTAAAATTGAGATCCTTCTGCCTCTGTCTCCTGAGTCACTGGGATTAAAGGCATGCACCACTCCTCCTGGGTTACATAGTATATTTAAAAAGCTTTGGAATCTGGACACACACACAGAGAGAGAGAGAGAGAGAGAGACAGACAGACAGACAGACAGACAGACAGACAATTATTATTTCTGTGTAGATAAATTCTTTCCATCCATGAGAACTTTTGTCACAAAACAATGAATCAACAAAAGGGTCTTCTTGAATATATTGATATATACTGTCTGATTAGCTTTGGATACCTTTATTAGATCACTTACTAGATGCCTCAACAGTGTAAGTATTAAAGTTATGAATAAAATAACATGTTATGATATGAGAATTACTCATTATATATTACTAATTTTTAAAACAGTCTAAAATGATTTGGAATTAGATTCTTGTACATTTTTTCTACTTTTATTTATGCCTCAAAATTACTCTATGTTTTTAAAAATTAGTTTATGGAGCATAAGCATATTTTTTGAGATATTGGGGGGGTTGTTGAACCCAGGGTCTTATGCATGCTTTACAAGCACTCTACCACTGAGGTGCACCCCCAGCCTGTTTTTTTATTTACTTTTTATTTTGAAACAAGGTCTTGCTAAATTATGCAGGATTCCTCTGGCCTCGAATTTGTGATCCTCTTGCCTCTGCTTGCCTAGTCTCTGGGATTACAGGCTGACACTACCATGCTGGGCTATATATGCCCATTTTTATTTTATGTTATATATATTTATGCATAATATCTAAATGGTACAGATATGAATGTTTCTGGGTTTTACCAAATTTCCTTAGTGAATATGTCTAGTCTTCAAAACTTAAAATACATTTATCAAAGTTAACCTAGTAATACATTTATCAAAATTAACCTAGTAATCCACAATAATTGAGGAATAATCTACCCAGAACTCTATGAAAAGATGTAAAAAGGTCTCCTAATTGTGTTCAGAACAGTTATCCTATAAATATTTAGTATTCTCTTGCGATTAGGATGAACAAATGAAAAATGCAAAAATATTGAGAAAATGAAACTACAAGAAAAGGCCTTACTCCATTTCTAAGATTTGATTTGTTTATTTTCTGTAGGTGGATGAGAAAACTATACTGTACTTCCCTTTTATCCATGGCAGATACGTTCCAAGACCCCAAATAGATGCCTAAAAACTACAGATAGCATCCAATTGCACATACCTTATGTTTTTACTATAACTTTACCTATGATGAAGTTTAATTTATAAATTAGGCACAGTAAGAGATTAATAATAACTAATAAAAAATGGGGCTGGGTTTTAGCTCAGTTGGTAGAGTGCTGCCCTGCACTTTCTGAGGACTCAGGTTCAATCCCCAGCACTGCAAAAATGGGAGAATGATGTGGCAACCCATTCCTGAAAACAGTCCTGAAACAATCAGCCAATGAAAACCCTAGAAGGGTTGCTATGAGTCGGACCCAACTCAAAGCCACCCAACAGCAACAATAATAAAATGAATAAAATATAACAATATATTGTAATGAATAAATGTTCATATTTTGGAGCTGTTATTAAGTAAAAGACAGGTTACTTGAACGCTAGCACTGTGATACCACAGCAGTTTGTCAGATGACAGAGAGGCCTGATAGTTAACTAAGCAGGGTAATGTGTACAGTGTGAATCTGCTGGAGAAAGGAATGGTTCACCTCCAAGGCAGGACAGAAGGTTTGGCATGAGATTTCATCATGTTACTCAGAATGGAGTGCAATACAAAACTTATGAATTATTTATTTGGGGAATATTTCATTTAATATTTTTGGACCACAGTTGACCATCTGAAACATGAAAAGCAAAAGTCTGGACAAGGAGGATAACTATAGTTCTTAAAAGTATTGGGCATTGTAAGAGGCTGCTTCTACCTCTTTATTACAGAGCCCTGAAAAAAGCCTGTATCACATTATTCAGTCTACTCTTACAGAAAGAGAATAATGCATTGGGTCAATCTGTCGTGGAAGAGACGCAAGACATAGTTCTAGTATTCCATTCTATTATTTGTTTTAAGGATACTCTCAATCCACTTTAACTTTCAAACAGTTCAACACTTCAGTTTTCATCAGTTCTTAGGATGACAGAAATTAAAAAAGAGAAAACATAAAAAGAAAATCAAAGTGTAGAAATGCCATCATTGAATTTGAAGGAAGAATCAACTTTTCTAATGACAAATGAAACTTATTTTTTTTACTTTTATCTGTGACAATAAAACAAAAAATAATTCTCATCTGTGGTATTCATTTTTAGAAAAGTTGTACAACTATAACCTTTTAGTGGTTATACTTATATTTCCTAGGAAAGTGTATGTTAAATGAACACTGTTAGCCATTAAAACAAGGAATGCTTTTAATAAGGGGAGGGGTACTGACAGGCAATATCATTGTATAATCATATTAAAAATCCTTTGTAGAGGATGTATTAAAATGTTATTACAATTATTTTTGGGAGCAAATAATTTTGTTTTCGATGATTTTAAATGCTCTCATGAATTAGAAGTCTCTTTTCATGTTCCTTTGTGTAATAAAAAATACATATAATGGATTTTTAAGCAATAGAGGCAAATGGGTCTCAGAGTGTGTCCATTAGGAGGATTATACAAATTCAAATTGTCAGGTCCCACCTCAGATTGAATAAGAAACTGTGGGGGTGGAGCACAGCAATCTGCTTCCAACAAGCTGCTAAAATTTTGGAATTAATATAGTCTGTAATCCCTAGTAGGTTAAACTACAAGGGGTAGTGAAAGTATTATGTTTCTTTTTCTACTTTTGTTGATTGCCTACTTTGACTACTTTTCTTGATTGCCTTTAAGCAGGTGTTTCTCAATCTCCTACCTAATGACTCACTGCAAGGAGGCTACATAAGTCACTACAGTAATATGTTAAAATGACGATGTCTGCCTCTTTCCCACACTTCATTGTATTAAAGCCCTAAGATGTTGATTGATAATTTTAAATGAAGCCTTGGAATAGTGTTTTTTAAAAGTCATTCTGGGTTGGAAAAAGAATCATTTCTCTTGATTCCTAATATTTGTGTGGAATTTATATCTTATCAGAAATAATTTTCTAAATGCTTTAGGAATCTGTTTGATAATATATATATATATATATATCCACATACATATATATACACACACATATATACATATATATGTGTGTTTGTGTGTGTATATGTATATGTATATATATACACACACACATACACACACACATGCGGAGTGCCTCTGCATCGTGCATGTATAACTCTCTCTCTCTCTCTCTCTCTCTCGCTCTCTCTCTCTCCTCTGTGGGCTTAGGCTGCTCTGGCAGAGAAGTGCATCACTTTGATTAAATGGCCTTCTTTTGTGTCCTCACAGAATTACTGTTGGTATGGTTGTCAGAGAAGAATGCCAGCCTGATCCACAATGGTCATATCCCTTCATGAGCTTGTCTTGGCAAAGCAGAGAGCCATTTATTTGCACTTTGAAGAGCTAGAATAAATTAACAGAGTGAGAAGAGATAGGAGATTCCATACAGTCATGCAGTGCTTTGCAGCTGCTCATGGTCTGTTCATGTGTTGGGCAGGAGTGACTGAAAAGTGAGCAAATGACAAATTAGACGTGTTACTATAATTGAAGGGATTTGGTACAGAGTGGAGTTTCATCTTCACCATGTAATACCTTACATCTCCACCATATTTAAAGTCTGAGCAAAGGAATGTTTTATAATGAAAATGAGATTAGTCAGTTTGAATTTTTCATTTGTGTCCATAATTTTCCAGGTATATTAATACATAATGTATAATACATGATGGATGCCTTCTTCCATCCATTCCCACTCATTTCCTTAAACATGGACAGATAAAGAGTTGTTTTGAACTGTTGTGTTGCTGCTTTGAGACTAGTCACTGTTTCTTACTGTGTTAATGTGTTCTGGGTATTTAAGGCCAGCATCAATAGCACTCAGGTTTGCTAGGTGAAGTTTAAATGAGTGTAGAGAATCTGCCCACTCTGATCAGGCTAAAGAATAAACTTTATTCCAGCTCCCTACTCCCCTTATATTTCTCTTTGAAAACAAAAACATCTGATGACTTTTGACCCAAGTAAGACAATAAAATTTAAAAGCATGTTTTAAAATGTGAATCTGTTAAATGTTGTTATAATTAAAAGAGGCTCTAATAAGTAATAGCTTCTTAATTTTTAAAGGACCATCTTAATAAATTAACAAGATTGGGTTTTTTGTTTATTTGTTTGTTTTTGAGACAAGGTCTCTCTCTATAGCCCAGGTGGACCTGTAAACTCAAATTTCTGCCTCAGCCTCTTGCATGCTGATATTATAGGTATGCACTAACCTGTGAAATATCTGTTTGTAAGGAAAACATTTCTCCCTTTATTCCTTTTTTACATTTATCATTAGAGTTTAGAAATACTCTTAGTGGCTTAGTGACTGGAAAGAACAGTAGTTGTTTACTCTGAAGGTCCCTGTTCAGTTTTATTAGTTATTTTAGTTTCATACAAACCCTACCTCAAATTATAATGGAAAGTCCAGTCATTGATTCTTGTATAAAGTTTGGTTATATATTTATACTTGCCCTATACTGATTAGGATGTAAGGAAATTCCAGTATCATGCCTGTTTAAAATGTGAAATGGTAAAACC
>VMDO01021795.1:23867-34798 GCA_007922755.1 Pedetes capensis | reverse complement strand
TTTCTGTCTCTCTTGTTCAATGTCCAGCTTTCACAACCATATGATGCCACTGAAAATACCATGGCATGAGTCAGACGCACCTTCTTCTTCAATGTGACATCTTTGCTTTTCAATACTCTAAAGAGATCTTTTGCCACAGCTTTTCCTAGAGCAATGCGTCTTTGGATTTCTTGACTGCTGCTTCCACGGGTGTTGATTAGATCAGTGTTTAGAACAGATATCTCTAGCCCACAGGCTGCATGTAGCCCAAGACAGTTAGTAATGCAACCCCACAAAATCGTTCAACATCATATGTTTTTAGTGTTTATTTTCTTCATGACCCCTATTATTATATATATATGCACTGACTATATTATATAATTTATATTAAGCCCAAGACAATTCTTCTTTCTCCATGCAGCACAAGGAAGCCAAAATGTTGGACATCCTTGGTTTAGAAAATCAACGTAATCTTGAAATTTAATACTCAGCAGTTTGCATCATTAATTCCATTTCACATTGCCTGGTTTATTTTTCTTCTCTAAATCAAGTGTCTTGTATAGTGAGGGGAATTACTAGGAGTATGAACAATGGGACTACAGAGTTGGGTACTGTATCAGTTACTTTTGCATTACTGTGACCAAAATACCTGACAAAAACAAAAAGAAAAGATTTATTCTGACTCACGGTCTCAGAGGGTTTAATCCCTGTTGCTTGGCCTCATGCACTTGAGCAGAACATTGTGGAGATGGGAACGTGTTCTGGAGAGCTGTTCTTATCACAGCTGAGTAGGAAGCAGAGAAGGCTTACAGGACAGGGTTCGAATTAACATACCCCCAAGGACCTGCCTACAGTGATCCAGTTCTTTCAGTCCAATCCCACCTCCCAAAGCCTCCACAACTTCCCAAAATAGCACCACCAGCCGGGGGTAGGGGGGAGTGTAAAACACATGAACTTGCGGAGAGCATTTTATGTTCACACCATAGCATTCCACTCTGGCCCCCTCAGACTCATGGCCATCCCATAATACAAAATGAATTTAGTCCATCTGTAAATGTCCCCAAAGTCTTAACAATTCCAATATGGTTCAGAAGTCCAAGTTCAAAGTCTCTCTGAGATTCAAGGCAAACTCTTAACTTTGAAACCCCATAAAAATCAAAAAGAAAGTTATACACTTGCAACATATTATGGCACAAAGTAAACATTCCCATTCTAAAACGGAGGACTGAAAGCCAGTGTGGCAAATAGTAAAATCCTGTAGCTCCATGTCCGGTAGCTGGGGCTTGCAATGGTGTGATCTGAGCCTCAAGGGGCTTCTGCACCTGGCCCCTTATTATGGCCTTGCCATTTGCAGCCCATGTGATCTCTCTCCTGGCTCAGCTTCACTTGTTGCCTGTGGTTTTCCTCAGCAGATATTCCATGTTCCTGACATCTCCAACATCCTGGGGTCTCCATTTGAAACATAGGCTTCACCCTCATGGCTTCATGTATGGCATTCTCAGGAGCTTCCTTCAGGGAATCCAGCCTTGATAAACATTGCCTGGCCTCAAAGCCTTTCCTGAAAAATCTGTGTGGTAGCTTCCATGATACCAGTATTCTTACATTCAGCATGCCTGCAAAACCAGCACCTGACCCCTCCTGCCAGCACTCAGGTGTCAGGCCATAGGCCTCTCATAGATAAGACATTTGATGCTGGCTGCCCAGAGAATGGGGTGTGGCCGTGGGTGAAACAGTTCCCTTCTATTGAGGTAATCCTTAGAATCCAGAGATGGATGAGGTCTGCCTACAACTGGAAGAATAAATTCTTCATTTCTGAGAGGGGATTTTGGTGGCCCAACAAGGCATCTACCATACTTTATCATTTTTTTTGTGATACTTTTCTTGTTCGTTGTCACTTCTCAAATGATACCTCCTTTTACACTACTTAGATATGCGTTCTGGCATCCCTGGTTCAAAACAGTTCAATATATCTAAAAATGTACTTTATGTCAGACATACACAGAGGTTCTGACAAGAAACTCTATATCATCTTAGAAATGAACCTGATCATGTCAAAGTGAAAAAACAAAGAGTGGTGTTCATTTTAAGCAAAAATTTTGGACATTGCAATCATTTAGCTTATGAAAAACGTCTAAAGATATCATAAAGTCGAATAGCAGTATTCAAGAAATGAGAGAGGATCTAATTTGAATGCTTTAAGCTGAGAATTTTCCTGTTGAGTTGTTTAGTTTGGAGATATCACACCTTTGTAGAAACATACTGTTTGTGATATTTCTTGTTGCTTTTAGGATCTCACACCATTAATTGCTCATGTCAGAGTCAATTTTCTTTTTTTTGGAATACTTTCAGTAATTTTTTTAAATAAAACTTTTTATGGTGGTAACTCCATCAAAAAATTCCATCATGTATCACAAATGCAGTTTCTCATAAGACTAAATGTGAGGTTTTAGGGATTTCAGTAAAATAAATTGTTAATATCCATTAGCCTATTTATTTGGGAAAACTAAAAGTGCCTTGAAATCCACAGTTGTATATAATATAGTTTCCATCAAAAATTGAACATATAAAATATGAATTTTGCCTTTTTGCTTCTGAAATAGTGTGCTTGTAAGACCACTCTTTCTAATTATCAGTTCAAACCTTAGACAAAATGTCTAATGCTTATGGAGCTGTCACCTTGACTGACAGATGCATAGCTAAGAATAAAAAAAAATTTTCTATTGAATTCCTCTAAGATTGAGGTCAAGTTGAGGTTAAAAAGAAGTTGTAAGTGTTGAGGATTCATTTCAAACATTGTCCATTATTAGCTTTCAGGCAGAAATATCTATCCTCAGTGACACTAGGGCTATTTTAGAGCTCTGCAGTTAGAAGACCACTTATAGAAATGCTTATTACACTCTCCAGTTTAAGTGGCAGGACATTTTTGCTGCTCAAAGTTCCTGAAGGAGTCCTTGTTCTCTTGACTTTATTTTGAGACTGCCCCTGACCAAACATCTTCTTGGGCTTTAGAATCCTCCATATTGTGGACCAGCCTTATTTTCTCTTTCCAATATAAGTTTTGTGGAATTTTGCAACTTGTTCAGTTATTTCCAGCTTTACTTGTTGGTAGGCTGCCCTTATGTCTGCCTTCACTTTGGTTTCCACTGGAAATTTATATCTTTCAGAGTACAGGGGTTAAAACCACGAAAGCAAAAAAATGAGATAACTGTCTCTTTTTTGGAGGAGATAAGATTTTTAAAAAATTGAACAGTTATGCAAAAGATGAAAATGTTCAAGAGGAAGTATTATAATCCAGATGTCCTCTTTGCCAGTGAGTTTTTCACATGTTCTGGATGTATTTCCCAGTGGGAACCAAGGACCGGTGTTCATTGCTCACTTATCCCACGTAACTGCTAACTGTACAGCATGCTAACACAACTGGACACACAACTGTTGGGCTTGTGGATGGAGAGCTGGATTGTTGTCCACACACTGAATAACCTGTTCCCAGTGAGTCATTGCAGCTGTAGGATAGGCAGAAGTTGAGTTGGAGAATGAGATTTGAGGAAGAGGAATGCCAAGGAATGGCTCATCCATCCACACAGGATTGATGCCCCAAAATGAACTGAAATTAACCCACAGTAAAGCTGGACTGGGGCTGGGATTTAGCTCAGTTGGTAGAGTGTTGCGCTGCAGTCTCTGAGGTCCCGAGTTCGATTCCCAGCACCACAAAAATGGGAGAAGGACCTGGCAACCCACTCCCAAAGCAATCCCGAAACAGTCAGCCATTGAAAACCCTCTGACGGTCGCTATGAGTCGGACACAACTCGACAGCACCTGACAACAACAACAACAAAGCTGGACTGGGAAAATTAGTGTAGGTGGATAGGTGCTCTGAGGTTATTTGTAAAATAGAGCATGTATTTATCTATCAAGAATTTTTTCCTCTGCTGGTAAAAACTCTTAATTTAATGGCACTTTATACTTTAAGCCCTCAAAAGCAAGCCCAGGAGCACAAGTGTTAAAGTTATTTAAATTTACAAATCTATAAGAAATCAGATGAGGGGCCATATAAACACAAGAGTAAAATGTACAGGAATATCTAGTATTCCAGCTGGAACTTCTGTAGAGTTATTGGTGTTATTATTTAAGATACAGTCATTGTCCTTAAGTCAAGGAGAGCTCTTTAGTCTAGTTGTCTCTACACTTTTCATGGCTCATCCTCATTCACTGCCAAGGCCAAGGCATCTTACCAGGGGAAAAGTGCTGTTTAAACACATCCGGATTCACTTGTCTTATTATTTAATCAGTAGCTAATTTGAATTTGAAGGTCAACTAGACCAAATCATAAGCTCATTAATATTAAAAGCAAAATCAATTAGTACTCAGGTACATACCCCAGTTCCTATTCCTTTAGAACTCCACATAAGCCACATCATCACTGTTTGGCATTTATGAAGTAGGACATCACCTGGCAAAGGATTTCTAAACCCTTAACCTAGTTTCAGACCTCATAGAGGTCAAAATTACCATAAGAAAGGAGAAAGCTAAAGCGAGCATGGGGCCTGGATTTAGTTTAGTTGGTAGAGCACTGCTCTGCAGTCTCTGAGGTCCAGAGTTCCATTCCCAGCACAACAAAAATGGGAGAAGGATGTGGCAATCCACTCCCCACACAATCCTGAAATAATCAGCCATTGAAAACCCTATGAGGGTCACTAAGAGTCAGACAAGACTCCAGGGCACCTAACAACAACAAAGAGCAAGCATCTGCTCTGCCAAAGATTGCGGATGAGCAGGTTCTGCATGAGGATGCAAATTTGGGTGTGTGTAAGAGACTAGCAAAACTGATTCCTTCCATCAGCACTGTAAACCTGGCCAGTGGTGCTGGCTCAAGCTTGCTCTGAGCACGGAACATGTATCCACCATAAAATTGCCCATAGGCTTCTCTAGTCTAATTTTTCTTAGGGTTGTTCTTGCCCTTGGGGTCCACCCTTCCCCACTGAGCACCTCACCCCTCACTCAATCATAGCAGGACAAAGCTGTCCCCTGTCCTGCAGATGCCTATGACAGAGTATATGAGCACACTTAAATGTCCCTGAAGGATCCCTCTTGGATTTTCAGTCTTAACCATGGAATGACAGCAGCTGCCCTCTGGTAGTTCAGTGAGCAGGAAAGAACAAGACATACGGAGTGTCTCCTATACTCCTGTACTCCACGCTTTCCATCATGTGCAGTGCATCCCTCATTTCTCCAGGAGGCAACCTGAGACTCAGAGAGAAGAGAAGTGTGCAGGCAGGGGGAGAGGAGAGGAGAACCATGAACTAATGTTCATATCCCATAGTTAATTCCTATGTGGGCTTGTGGGATCCTTTTTAAAAGGGAGCATTTATTTTTGTTTGGAAGAAAAATACATATTTATAGTTAAAATATTTTTAAATGTGGAAAACATAAAAAGTAAAAGCCCATGATGATTTCCCCTTTAAGGGTTAAATTGTAATTGTTTTAAAAAATTCCGTTCTGTTGCTTCACTTAACAGTAGGCTGTGAATATTCTCCCACGTCTTTAAATATGCCTCAGAGGCATGATTTTTATTGGAGGCATAATATTTCATCATCTGGTTGTGCCACAATTTACATAGCCAGGGCCCTAATGTTAAATTATTCAGTATTTACAGTTTTCTCTCTATTATAAATAATAGGGAAACGTAGTGCATACATTTTAGATAAATCTTCGAGTGTTTCTGTGACTAGTTCCTCAGGATAAATTCCCTACTTTGTTGATTTGCTAAGGAAAAGGTTAGAGCATTTTTATTGCTTATATGTATTTTCTTATTTTAAAAGTAATGCATGTTTATTATAAGGATAAGCAAATGAAGAAATGAAAAAATCATCTATAATTCCAATCTCAGAAACAAGCATTTGTTATATATTGATATATAAACCTCTAGTTTTTTTTTTAGGCAACCATATACATAAAAGAGGTTTTGTTAGGACATTCTGCAGTGCTTGCCAATTTGAAACTATCTTTTAAATATAAAAATACATCATAAACTTCTCCCCATGACTTTTGATAGTCTAACATCATTTAATTGTGTTTTACAGTAAATGCATGTTCATATACTTACCCAAGTCTCCATTTGCAATTCTTCCTTTGGTTTCAGTTTTGAATTCCATTCTGGCCAGAAACATTCTTTTTAATGTTATGATCATTTTTATAAGAAAATTTCAATAAATAGAATATATACATTTTTTTTTGTTTTTCCATAATGAATAGAGTTTATTGCTTTTTCTGATTCTTTAAACAATATATGTTCATTTTAGAAAATTTAAATAGTGTAAGAGAGTAAAAAACAATCATATGCAATCGCCCCACCCTGAGAATTAGCATTTGCATTTGGCGAGCCATCTTTTTGTGTATCTCTGTATATATAAATACACGATTTTATATAAATATAAATAAGTATAATATAGTGTATGATTTTGATGCAATTTTCATCTTATCATTGTTTATTTACTTTTCACTACCCAATTATTTAAAGAGTAAAATACACTGGTAAAGAGCATAGTCTTTGCTCCCAATTTCTTGGGTCTAAATTCTACCTCTACCTGGACCCAGCAGTGTGATTATGGGCAAATTACTTAGCCTCTTTCTGCCCTAATTTCATCATATGTAAAATAAGAACAATAATAACTCCTACTTCACAGAATACTGAGCATTAAAATGAGTCAATCAATTTAAACCATTCCAAGGCATGCCTAGTACACATTAAAAGGCTTAAAATTTAACCATCATTAAATATATACTTGTCTATACACTCTCCTGAAAGTTATAGGCAGCAGAACTTTGTGAAAATCTCTCTGAGTCACTTTGCGTATATCTAATTCATCTATTTTAAAGCTCACATGATATTCCATACTTCAGATGTATCATAATTTATTCAACAATTCTGCTATGATGAGCAAGCACTTTCTTTCCACTTTATTGCCATACAAACAATGCTGCAGTGGCCTTCTTGTCCATATATCCTCACATGCTGGCACTTTTATTTGCATGGGAAAGATGCCAGGAATGTGAATTCTAGTTTAAAGAATATGCGTTTTTAATAGATACTGCCAAATTGCTTTCCCTAAAGTGTATCATCATTCATATTTCCATCGGGAATTGTTACTTTGTTCCTTCTAATTTTTGCCAATTTGATGGATATAAAGTAATACCTTGCTGTTAATTAATTAATTAATTAATGTATTTATTCATTCATTTTGAGATACTTGGGAGTTGAACCCAGGGTCTTGCACATACTTTGCAAGTGCTCTACCCCTGGGCTGAACCCCTAGCCCATTTTTTAAAATTTTTTCATATTGAGACAGGGTCTTGCTAAATTCTACAGGCTGCCTCTGGCCTCAAATTTGTGATCTTCCTGCTTCCACCTACCAAGTCACTGGGATTACAGGCATTTGCCACCACATGGCTCACTGTTGTTGTTATTGTTGTTGTTGTTGTTGTTGTTTTTAAACAGTGTTATTATCCCAATTTTGCTGGTAACTGGGGCTCAGAAAACTTGAATAACTGCTCCAGTTAACCATGAGTTTTACATCCTCTCTGCTGCCTCTCAAATCATGCTTTGAGAGCCAGGTACATTCGCTGCCTGGAGGGGATGGATGTAGGTAGGAGCAGGTGCAGCTGCAGAGCAGGCAGAGGTAAGGTGGGACACTGCTACCTACACAAAATAAGCAGTACAGGAAAACCAGGCAACAGGAAGGGCAGTTTGGAGCCAACTACTTATTCCACATGGTGGCCTTGACCCTAGCCTGGGGTCAAGGTTATAATGATGTGTTATGAAGTGAGTGCACAAGAGCCTCCAAATACGCCCCTCCTGGGATATGAAGCCCAAACACCTTTGTATAATAATCAAGTTTCCTTATGGCAGGTGTGCTGTTCACTTTTTTGTTGTTTTCCAAATGTCACTGGCATAAGGCATTCCACCATCACTCTGTGTCATCTATTTTGTTCTTCACTCTGTTAAAATATTGATCATTTTACAAGGCTCACCTCCAATCCTTAAATCAGTCCTTTATCATTTCCTTCTTTTCTTCCATTCCTTCCTTCCCTTTTTCCTTCTTTCCCTCCATTTCTTTATTCCTTCTTCCTTTCTTCCATTACAGATTATCTGAGCAAACTTTTCAGTGACAGGAATTATAGACAATGCTGGGGTGATGGACAAGAGTGCATCATGCACATTTTCCCCTTTCTCAATTTCTCCCCTCCTCATTACATTTCTCCCCATGCAATAGTAAATGGTCATATTTCTCACAAACATGTTTGTAAAGCATTGCTGGGCATGGCAGTATCAGGGAGTCTTTCAGTCTATTGTACATAAGGTCACTATGAGTTGGACCTGACTTGACAGCACCTAACAACAATGAAAGCATCAATAATTATTGTGTTCCTTGTATCAATATTGGTTATATATCTAACATAGCTGCCTAAATAGGATGTAAATACTACTTATTCTCAAATCTAATCCTCACCCTTTCAGCAGTTTTAGAGGGCTACACAATCAGATGTGGATTACAAATGCATGTGGATTGGATTCATGGGTTCAAGAGCTCTCTTGCCCTAATCCAAACCACATGCAATTCTAATAGGCATCTCATTTAGTAGCCCTCGAAAACTATTGAACCAATGTGTATTAGATTTGAGAATATATAGCATCTTAAGAGTAGGAACCAAATCTCATTCATTTTCATGTTCTTTGCAAAGCCCAGCACAGGGGCTTGTATAAAGCAGGTCTTTGACATTTGTTTAATTTAATCAAAAGGAATAAAATGCCATGCTTGTAATGGTTTGTATGACTTTGTCAATGACTTAACAGTTTCTTAGAGAATTTGAGAGCCATGTACCAAATTAGAGACTTCACACAACTATAGAAAGTGGGGGTACAAAATCATCTGAAGAGTTCTTCATGAGAAATAACTGGAGAAGTAAAGACAGAACCAATTGTAGAAAATGGGCCCTTAAAAGTCTCCTAAGACCATGGCCACTTCCCCAAAGTATTTTTACTATTAAGTCTTCTAATAGAATAAACTCCCTTTCAGAATTCTCCTATTTCAGAAGTAAGTTTTCCAAGAAATACCATGCTGAAGACACACAAAAGGTAAAACCGAATCAGAGACTTCCGTAATTTGTTCACTTTCAGACTTGGATATTCTTACCCTCTTTCTGTGTTAGCTCATGTGTGTCTGTGACAAAACACCTGACCAAAGCTAACTTATGGAAGGAATTATTTACTAGAGGCTTACATTTAGAGAATCTCAGTCCATAATGGCAAGAGACATGGCAGAGCAGCTGTCAGCAAGACAGGCAGCTGGGCCCATGGCAGAGAATCTCACATCTTGGACATCAGGAGCAGAGAGGAAATTGGGGGCACATAAACTTCCAAATGCCCACCCCTAATGACCTTCTTTAAGGAATATATGTTTTTAATAGATACTGGCTTCAATCTAGCTAAAAGCAACAAGCAGTAACCCTGCCACACCCCCAATATCTTGCCATTCTCATGTTATCTCCTCCACCAAGTTACTTAGGCCATTACTTTTGAATTCAGCCTCACTCAAATCTTTAGGACAAGGGCAGGCCACAGACAAGCTCTGCCAGAACGTCACATGATCTAGTCCAATTCCAAATACAGTCCTTATGTTCCTCTGAAACCCTTTGTGTTGCATCTTTATTGTCCTCATTGCTGTCAATGTTCTGGTTTCCAAACACTCACCAGAACCACCTCTTAAGCCCTGCTTACAGCATTCAAGGGCTTCTCTCATCTGCATCTCCAAATCTTCCAAACTCCTCCCACAAGTAAATTCCAATAGCCTAAGAAACATACGGGTCAGATTTCTACACAGCAAGGACCCCAGTCTCCAGTACTAATTTTCTTTGTCATGGACTGATGCATTGTTCTGGCAGAGAACCTGACAAAAACAAACTCATGGGAGGAATGATTTATTGAAACTCACAGTTATAGGATCTTATTCCATAGACAAGAAGGGATGGCAGCAGGGCAAGCATAGCATTACAAGATGGCCTTTAGGGACCAGGGGAAGAGTGTTATGGTTTGAATCTAAAATGTCCCCCAAAGGTCATGGTTTTAAATGTTTGGTCCCCAGATGATGGTGCCTTTGTGGAGGCTATGGAATTTTGGGATGTGGGACTTACCATTGAAGAAGCATGTCACCAAGGGTGGGCCTTTGGAAGCTATACCCAGACCTTCTGTTACAGTAGCTCTCTGCTCCTGAACCACCATGACGTGAGGTCTCTGTCACTTGCTGCCACAATACCAGCCCTGCTGCCACTTTCAACTGAAATTTTCTAACCGTGAGCCTCGAATAAATGATTCTTCCCACAAGGTTGTTTTTGTCAGGTTCTCTGCCACAGTGATCCACCAGCTAACTAATATACCATACAAAGAAAATAAAATAAACATCCTTTTAAATTTTTATTTTTTAGGTGACACATAACTGTAAAGATTTATGGTTATAGAATGATATTTAAATGCATATATATATCATTTAATATAATTTACTTAATAATATTTATTTATTTATTTATTATTAATTTATTTAATTTAAATATATATATATATATATATATATATATATATATATATATATATATCCTGCAGCCATAGCCCTGTGGCATCCAATCCCGTCAGCTCTTGGAAGCTAAGCAGGGTCAGGCCTGGTTAGTACCTGGATGGGAGACGCCTGGGAACACCAGAAGCTGTAGGCTGGGAGAAGGACCTGGCAACCCCCTCCCAAAAATCAATCTGCCATTGAAAACCCTATGAACAGCAGAGAAGCACTGACAATAGTGTTTCCCCTGTTTTACAGAGGGTCGCTATGAGTCAGATACAGACTCGACAGCACCTAACAACAACGATATGTGTGTATATATATATATATATATATATATATATATTT
>VMDO01021795.1:0-23767 GCA_007922755.1 Pedetes capensis | reverse complement strand
TGAGGCTATTCTGATACATTTTTCAGATACTTTGATTAAATAAGTGAAAGCAGAGAAAATCTACTTTTTACTACTAACAGTATATTTCTCTACTTTTTAGTACTAAAAGTATATTTATTTACTATTTAAAGTATCTTTATTCTTAAATGTCAACAGGAAGCCAAGTATCAGTTGCCTCCTATTATACTTTCATTTACATTTATTTTCTTTACTAAATAAGTGTGGCTGTGATAAAATATTTGTAACAGTCAGCTCAATTATATAATCTCTTGAGACATTTCTAAAGATCTGGTGTTTGAGGCTTGAAAATAAAACCATCCTAGACTATAATATGGGGATTATTTGAATGGATTTGCAATTCCTTTGTCTAGTGCACTATTTTGGATATGTATTTAGGTCCAAATAAGTCTAAATTTATGTGAGAGTCCTATAATTATTTTCAAATTCAGTGGCCTAGTGTTCTGGTTCCATGATCCAAACCTTCCAAACTTTACAAGCCTCAGTCTATTTAGGATTCTTCTCACGACTGTTGTGGGAGCTTTGATAACTTTCTTTGCTTATACTTCAGTTTTCCTTTGTGCTAAATGGGCACAATAGTATTTATATCATCCATGGGTTTTACATTTGCAAATTTAACCAAATATCAAAAATGTTTGGAAAATATTGTACTGAACATGTTCAGACATCTTTTTCTTATCACTATTCCCAAAGCAATACACTATGACCATTATTTGCATAGCATTATATTATAATATATATTATAAGTAACCTAGAGATGATATGCCTGCAACCGTACCACTGTGGCATCTGATCTTATCAGATCTCTGAAGCTAAGCAGGGTCAGGACTAGTTAGTATTTGGATGGGAAACCACCTGGGATCATCATGTGCTGCTTGCTTTGGAGAAGGACCCAGCAACTCACTCCCCCAAAACAATCAGCCATTTAAAGACCCATGAATAGCAGGGAAGCATTAACAATAGTGTATCTCCTGTTGTACTTAGGGTCCATATGAGTCGCACACCAACCTGATGGCACCTAACAACAAAAGATATAAATGTGTGGAAGGACATGTTTACATTGCATGCAAATACTATGCTATTTTATATAAGGGACTTCAGTGCCAACAAATGTTGGCACTCACATGGGGTATTAGAACCAACCTCCTGCAGATACAGGGGTTGACTTCAATCTCATGTCTTCAAACCAGCTCACT
Organism: Pedetes capensis; assembly: GCA_007922755.1. Classification (NCBI taxonomy): domain Eukaryota; kingdom Metazoa; phylum Chordata; class Mammalia; order Rodentia; family Pedetidae; genus Pedetes; species Pedetes capensis. The sequence continues at coordinate 22,553 of VMDO01021795.1, read as the reverse complement.
TTTGAGAGTGACAGGGTGACATTAATAATTATACCAGGATAATGGACCACATTAGGACTAAAGAAATCCAAGATCTATGCTCACACAATGTAAAATGCATGAAGTCTGTTCTATTAACAAATTAAAATCAAAATGTCTCCCATTTATATTTTTAAAAGTTTGACTTTGACTCCTAAAAGTATAGTGTTTACTCTTTTTGGAGAACAATTTTATCTGACTTTGTTACTTTCTTATATAAGAGGGAGAGGAAAAGACAGAGAATGTCTCAGAACTTCTGCATTCATTAATAAGAAAAAAAGAAAAGTAGCTAATGGCAAAGACTGGGATTTTTCAGGTTTTTTATTAGTTTTATTGAGACATAATCTTTGGCGGGTACAGTATGGTAATTAAAAACACAACCAATGTCTAATGAGAAAACCAGGGTAATAAGTATTTCCATCTCCTCAGAGATTAATCATGTCTAATTGTTTTTAAGTATATCATAGATCACTCTAACCAACAATTACCTTACTGTGCTACAAAAACCAGAAGTAACTCCTCCTGCCTAATTGAGTTTTTACCTACAGCTGTACCACCCTCACATCAGATCTAATCAGATCTCAGAAGCTAAGCAAGGTTGGCCTGATTAGTACTTGGATGGGAGCTTGCCTAGGAGCACTAGGTGCTGCAGGCTAGGGAGAAGGACCTGGCATCCCACCCCTAAAACAGTAAGCCATCGAAAACCCGATGAATAGCAGAGAAGCACTGACAACAGTGCCAGGCATATCACAGGGTTAAGGAGTGTTTTGTTCTGTTGTACATAGGGTTTCTCTGAGTTGGACCTGACTCAGAGGAACTTAGCAACAATAACTGACTTTTTGTCCCTTATCTGACTTCTCTTTCCATCTCTGTCCTTCCTGTACCTCTCAGTCTATATTGACCACTATGTCCCTCCATTTTCTATGAGATTAACCTTTCAGTGGAATATTTTCAATCAAGTACAAAGAAAGGATTTCTTAGCAAGCATTGATGGCATTTAATGGAAAGTTTATCTTTCTATTTCATTTTGTAATTAGCCCTGATATTTTGTACCAGATATGTCAAATTGAAGTGGAAAAAGCAAACCTATTATTTCCCTCAGGCAAAAGGGACAGTGACACTCATGTAAACACATGTGTACTGAAATCAACACATACACCCTGTTTTGAGACCAAACACAATCTGTGCACAACATTCCTTCTAGTTTGATTATTTATGATTTTTCTTTGATCCTAGGAGACTCAGAAAGATCTTAGACTCTCGAAAACCATTGTTGTTGTCACTGTTAGGTGCCTTCAAGTCAGTTCTGACTCATAGCAACCCTCACAGAATTTTCAGTGGCTGATTATTTGGGGATTGCTTTGGGAGTGGAACTGCCTTGTCCTCCTGTTTTTGTGGTGCTGGAGATCCAACATGGGTCCTCAGAGAGTGCAGAGCATTGCTCTACCAACTGAGCTAAACCTCAGTCCCCTCAAAAGGCATAAAACCTGTTATTCTGATTCTGTTCACCTACACCACCCATCAGCATTGTCTTTGCCAACTACCTCCATCCTTAGTATGCCATGAGGCAGAATCTGTCACTTGGTATTCATTCAATAACTACTTGCACATTCCAAACACGTAATGAGACAAACATTTCTGTCAACCTCAACCTCAGGGTAGATAGTGAGGGCCTTGAGGGCATCCTAAGCACCAGGCATTGGGTTTCTCTGAATCATCCTTCACAGGTTTAGAAAAATGAACAACCATCCTTTTTCAGTCCTGCACTTTCCTTCTTCTTACTTTCTTTTTCTGTAGTTTTCTTCTAACCAGAAGTCCTGACATAGACCAGTCTACAGAATTTGGATCTTGTTGTTGTTGTTAGGTGCCATTGAGTTGATATCCAACTCATAGTAACCCTATATACAACAGGGGAAACACTATTGTCAGTGCTTCTCTGCTATTCATAGGGTTTTCAATGGCAGATTGATTTTGAGGAGTGGGTTGCCGGGTCCTTCTCCCAGATAATTTGGATAGACAGTGTTAAAGACTAGCACCAATATTTACCAGTGGGAGGACCAGCAGGTCAGCATCACAGAGTCCTGACTCAGGTTAACTCTTCCATTCTGAAGTCTTCCTCTTTTGAATAACATTCTTTGTCCATGGTCAAGGCCCCTTCCAAAGTCTTCTCTGGAGCTTCCTGCAAGCTGGAGCTACCACAGCATATCACACTGTTTCCCTAACTTTATTCCCTAATCAATGTCCCCTTAATTACAAGTAGATCCTTTCATTTCCGCAATTGCTTTTCCCCTCTTCTCTGAACCATATTTCCTACACCACAGTCTCCCTTTTTCATCAAGTATAAGGAATCTAGGAATCCTTTTGTGGTCCATATGGTTACCATATGCTCTGGATTTTTAAGTGTAGTTCTAACTACAAAGATTCTATCTTATCAGACCAAATAACATGATTTCTGGAAGGAAAAAAAAGGAAAGAAACAAGTTGCATTCTGAACATAGATATCATACTGTGGGAAACTGGAGTTTCCTATTGTCACCACAAGTATTTTACTAGTTTTTTTTAGGAGAAACAAAATGAAAACAAGGTTAAAATTTGTTATTATATTCCTTTTGCTTATCTTCATCTATCTTTGGAGTTATGTCATATCATCTTTGCTAATTTCTTCCTTTATTTTGAAAAATCCTTTCATCAGGAATGAGGTTATTGTGTGTCCTAAGAGCTTTGTACACAGATCCTAATTGGTTGGACTTAAAAAATAATGACAATCAAAAATTTGTTCTGTAATCCTCTGAACATTATTTCATTTAATTCTTTCAATGATCTGTTGAGGTATATTATGTATTATGTAATACTACCTGCTGTACCATCAACTTATGAGAGATATACATTCTCTCACACAAGTAAACTCCACAATGATAAGTCATGTTCCATGTTCAGAGACTCAAACAGATGGAGGATCATGGTTTCTAAGCTGTGGTCCCCAAAGTTATCCTGAGTCTTGACATCCATTCAACAACTGGAAAAGAGGGAGAAAATAGTTGCACAGGAGATTTTGATGACCAGGCTTGACAGTGGCATGTGTCACACCTACTCAATTCCCATCAGCCAGAACTCAACCACAGGAATCACACGGGCCACCTAACTACAGGAGAGACTTTCTGAGTCTGCAGTTTCCTCCTTTCTGTATGATTAGGAGAAGGGAAACAGTTTGTTGAATAGCTATCCAGTATCTTCCAGAGATGAGTGGTATTGTTATTTCCCTAACTTTACAAATGAGGCAGCCAAGGTTGGGTTATTTACCCAGGATCATCCACATATTGAAGGCTAAAGAACAAACAAGAGAATAAACTTTGTGAAATAAAAAACAAAATCCTCTCATTTCTACTTTTTTTCCTTTTGACATTTATCTGCTCTGTATTAAGAAATGTATGTGTACACATGCACAGAAACACATACACACTCACATGTTAAGTCTTTATTAAATATCAGCTAATCCAATGCCTGCAGCTGTACCACTGTGGCATCCAATCCTGTCAGATCTTAGAAGCTAAGCAGGGTCAGGCCTGGTTAGTACTTGGATGGGAGGCCACGTGGGAACACCAGGTGTTATAAGCTTGGAAGAAGCACTCAGCAACCCACTCCCAATAAATAAGCAGCCATTGAAAGCACAATGAATAGCAGAGAAGCACTAACAATACCGTTTTGCCTGTTGTACCTAGAGTTGCTGTGAGTCAGACACTGACTTGATGGCAACTAACAACAAGAACAACAATCCAACAGAGTAATAAATGAATAGTACATACTTGATTCTTGCACATTTCTGTTTTCAAGGAAAATAGTACATTTCAAGTTGCTGCTTTTTTAAAATCAGTGATTCCTATTTCTAAACAATAATGTGTTTATATTTTTGTGTGCTTTGTGTTTTATAGCAGATTTACCCTATAATTCTATTATATTTTAGCACTTATATCCTTCCTTAACCCAAAATCATATGTGAAGTCATTCCCTCAACAATGATACCTGACTTGAAGCAAAATGGTCTTTATGTAAGCTAATAAATGGGAATGTGTCACAATAGATGCTGATTCATGAACATTCCCTCATTGGTTGTCTTAGGGGCATGTATTTTCCTACATTTGGTCTTGGGTTTCATACACTAACATGTTAAACAGACAGCTGGTTTTATTGAGTCTAAGGTCAAGTCCACACATTTGAACCTTATATAAACCCGCTGAATTTATGTAGGTGAAAGTTCATGGTCATATTAATATATTATACTTAAAGATGATTTTGTTTCATAGGTCAGGTAAGAAGTGGCAACTCCAAAGGCCTCATGCCATTACCAGCACTTAAACAGGCCACAGCACACTCCTCCTTGAATCTCTCTAAGACCTTCTTGCTTCCCTCAAAGGAAAATACAGACAGCTAACTAGCTAACTATAAGGTCCCCATGACATCACAGATTCTTGCTGTCTCTGCAGTTTCATCTCATATCAGTCTCTGCCTCTCGTTCTGCTCAATCTTACCTTAGTGCCCTCTGTGCCTCTTTTTAGGTAGGTTCCTCCTCCACCGAACCTCCATCTTAGCCTTGTGTGTTACTTCATAACACTCACTGCTGTCTCTAGTTGGATAGATCTTTTCCTTGTGCATGCTTTTGTTTTGTCCATCCCACTCCCCACTATACCTGTTTTTATTTGTTGTTTATTTGTTTTGGTCTTTTTATGTTTGCAGTGCTGGGGATAGACAAGCACTCCACCACTGACCTACACCGCCCCCAGCTCTGCCCACTGTAACTTAAGTTTCATAAGGAGAAAGACAGGACATGTTGTCCTTCATTTTATTCCTAGTGATTAGTACATAATCTGGCCTACAGAAACCACCAATAAATATTTGTTGGTGTTTGTTATACCACTTGTTAGGAGCCATCAAGTCGGGGCTGACTCATAGAGACCCTATGTACAACAGACAAATCACTCCCTGATACTGTGCCATGCCTGGCAGTGTTGTCAGCGCTTCTTTACTATTCACAGGGTTTTCAATGGCTGATGGTTCTTTGGGAGTGGGTTGCTGAGTTCTTCTACCAAGCCAACATCACATGGTATTCCCAGGCTGTCTCCCATCCAAGACTAACCAGGCCCCACCCAGCTTAGCTTCGGAGAGCTGAGGGGATTGGATGCCAGGGTGGTATAGAGCTGCAGGTGTTATAGCACTAACAGATATTTATTGGAACATAACTATTTGTAAGATATTAAATAATGTGAAGAAAAAATGTAGGTCTTATGCTTCAAGTAATTTGCAATCTAGATGGGAAAATAAGATATACAAATGTGATATATACCTAATGTCAGCCAGGATATCACCAGCTAATATTTATCTAACCCTTATTATGTACCAGTTTGCATTCTAAGTACCTGACATGTTTTCACTCCTTCCATTCTCATGGATAAATACAGTTATTTTCCCAATTACAAGAAGGAAAGTGAAGCAAAGAGCAATAATGCAACTAGTCTGAGGCCACACAGCAAGGATGTAAGATAACTAAGTAAACTACCGAGAGCATGAAAACCTCCAGGAGAAAAATCATACTGACACCTGCTGAAGAAGGATTGTGGGGTCAAGGAGCATTTCTGGCCTGGGGTTAACTGTGGAGTGTAAGTAGATAATGAGATGTGAACATAGATCTGAAAGATGCTCAGAGAGAAGCTATTCTTGTTTGGAAGAAGAATATCTACAAAAGGTTGAAAGTAGGACATCAAAGACCTATTTTAGCTACAGTGAATAAACCCACTTGACTTCAATGATGGATTCATCATCCATTCATTTATTAGCTGCTGAGGAAGAGCCCTGATTATGGAGGATTCTAAATACCAGGCTAAGAGATTTGGGTCAAATCAGCATTAAAGCAAAACTTTTCTTCCATTGGCTATTGTTTGGATCTAAGTAGTTTTTTAGCCTGGTAGTTGTTGCATATTTATTATTCTTTATCTTCCTCTAATTCTTTCTCAGAACATACTTTCAGATTATACCTTACTAGACTCTTCTTGCCAGCCATTCCTTTCACCATTTGTACATGCTTCCCTATAAATCAAATTTGATTTTCTGGCTTCTAATGGATGATCCTTTGACAAACTGCGGTTTCCCATCTTCATCATTCTGGACTTCAAATAAACATGTTTTTTGTTATTTGTGTAAATCAAGCTAATATGAAATCCTCTAGAATAGCCCTGTCCACTAGATATAAATGTGATCTGTGAATGAGAAATACACATGTAATTTTAAATTTTCTAATAACCATGTTAAGAAAAGGAAACAGGTGAAAATAGTTTTAACAATATATTTTTATTTGATGATGATATCCAAAACACAACTGCAAAATCTGATCAACATGAAAATTACAATGAGCCAGGTACAATGGCACTTGCCTATAATCCCAGCAACTCAAGAGGCTGAGGAAGGAAGGACACACATTAGAGTCCAAAGGCAGCCTGTATAACTTAGTGAGCCCCTGTCTCAAATAAAAAGTATAAAATGGGCTGGAGTTGCAACTCAGTGTCAGAATGCTTGCAAAGCATGATGTGAGGTCCTTAATTCAACCTCTTAATACCACAAAAAAAATGACGATGATGAGATAGGCATTTTTTATGTACAAAATCTATGAAAGGCAGTATTTTACATGTATGTAGCATGTCATTCAGATTTGCCACATCACATATACTTACTAGTCACACTGGCTGGTGGCTAATGTATTGGAGAATGTTTAGATTTAGTTCAAGGAGAATATGCTATGGGGAGACTGTATTACTTTTAATCTTTAAGCCTTATTCTTAAACAGATCTTGCCTGCAGGTTTTGATGTAAACATTAATGATATGACCTGGGCCTTTCTTGATTCTTTATTGTTGTTTGGTGCTGTCGAGTTGGTGTCCAATTCATAGCAACCGTACATACAACAGAGGAAACACTATTGTTAGTGCTTCTCTGCTATTTATAGGGTTTTCAATGGCTGTTTTTAGAGTTAGTTACAATGTCCGTCTCCCAAGCCTACAGCACCTGGTGTTCCCAGGTGGTTTCTCATCCAAGTACTAACCAGGCCCAACTCTGCTTAGCTTCAGAGATCTGACGGGATCCAACGCCACAGTGGTATGTGTACAGGCAGGTTATTTTCTGGATGTATGCCAGACTATAGGGGAATTAACATATTTTAACGGGAATATCTAATATGTCTAATGTGAAGGAGGGAAGCCCTGAAAATGGGTCTTACATCTTCTCATATTGTTGTTGTCAGATACCATTGTGTTGGGTACCACTCATACTGACCCTATGTACAACAGACAAAACACCATCTAGTACTGTGCCATGCCTGACACTGTGTCAGTGCCCCTCTGCTATTCATGGGGTTTTCAATGGTTGATATCTCTCGAATGGGCTGCAGAGTCCTTCTCCCAAGCCTACAGCACCTAGTATTTCTAGGCAGTCTCTCGCCTAAGGACTAACCAGGCTTGACCCTGCTTAGCTTTTGAGATCGGGTGAGATCAGATGCCAGGGTGGTACAGCTGTAGACATACTGACATGGGACTCACAGATCCAATCATACAGCTGTGTCCTTCTGCACCACAGAAGATGCTCCGACCATCCCTGCTTTGGAGAATCTGTTTCCTCCATATAAGGATGCTTACCCCATACTCCTGCTTCATTTAACAAGTCTATGGTATTCTAAGGGGCTGGGATTTAGCTCAGTGGGTAGAGCGCTGCGCTGCAGTCTCTGAGGTCCTGAGTTCAATTCCCAGCACCACAAAAATGGGAGAAGGACCTGGCAATCCACTCCCAATGCAATCCTGAAACAGTCAGCCATTGAAAACCCTATGAGGGTCGCTATGAGTCAGATACCGACTCTCGATGGCACCTAACAACAACAACAGCAATGGTATTCTAAGGCAATAGTTCTCAGAGAGTAGCCTCTAAGGCAGTCACATGGGCACCACCTAGGAACTTGTTTTATTGTTGTTGTTGTTAGGTGCCGTCGAGTCGGCATCCAACTCATAGCGACCCTCATAGGGTTTTCAATGGCAGACTGTTTCGGGATTGACTTGGGAGTGGATTGCCAGGTCCTTCTCCTATTTTTGTGGTGCTGGGAATTGAACTCGGGACCTCAGAGACTGCAGCGCAGCGCTCTACCAACTGAGCTAAATTAGAAATGCTAATTCCTGGACCCCACCTCAGACCTATGGAATGGGAAATTCTAGGGCTGCAGATCAGCAGTTTGTGTGCTAACAAGCTCTTTATGGGGAACCCAATGCATGCTAACACTTAAGAAAAGTTGTAGTAAAGAAATAATAAGTTGGAGAGTGGAGTTTGGAGTACAGTGAATATTTGATCCTTGAAAAAAGAAAGAAAATCTGTTTTCACTCTTCAAATGAGGTTCACTGTAGGATCCCTTGACATGGCTACTTTTCCCAGTGCAATGTGAATAAAATTCACATTTGCATGTACCAGTATAAATGAATTTCACAAATATGTCATTAAACAGAGGCAGCAAAAGAAGAGCAATTCAATTTATGTCAAGTCCCAAAACAAGCACAACTGCCCAACGCTGTTGGAAGTTAGAAGGATGATTCTGGGAGTAAGAGTAGAAACGGGGAAGGGGGATGGGGGAGGCTTTCCAGCTGGTACAATATTCTTTCTCTTCAGCTAGTGTTAGTTATACAGAATTGTTCAATTTATGATAATTCATCAATCTCTACATTTATGAAGTTTGCGCTTTATGTTTATTGACATTCAATGAAAAGACTAGCAAAGAGAAGCAAAGACTGTGGAAGGTGTGAAGGGGAGGAGAAACAATGGGATAAAAGGGGAGAGGATAATCTCAATGAAAACCATGTAACTTCATGAGTACATGGGAAAAATAGGGGCATATAACCCATATGTGCATACGAGTTTTACCACATATGAGGCAAAATGTTCCATAAACCTCATAAGTTAATGAAAGTGTAACCAAAAATGATGTAATAGTCACATAATGGAAAAAGTAAATGCTGTATTAATCTCTACCCCATCAACATTTACCAGTAAAGGGAAAATAATCAAAAAATAATTCGAGATTTTTACCAAAATTAGGAACACAATATTTTAGGAAAACATCCAGTTACATAAATGACACACACTTTGATTTAGCAGTCCTCTCACAACTGTCCCTTCTGAGTAACAAATAGAGACTTCCCTTTAAAGAGACACTGCTTAGTTCTTCTCTGGGTTTGAGGACAAACCTTTGTTGCCCTCACTTGTGCTCTGATTAGTTAAGGTCCTTCCCTCTCTCTTGATCTCTTCTCACTCTCATCTTTTCCTTCTTCTCAGTTGGCTTTGGACCAATCCAAACTGACCCAAGTGGAATCTTTCCACAGGAATCTTCACTTTTAAAAGTCTCCAAAGAAAAAGTTTCAAGTCCCCAAAGAAGGATATATTGCCCTGGGAACTTAGAAGATGACATGGATACTTTGGGATAGGTAGCCTTATCAACATCTCCTCCAGTTCCCCCAACATAATGGCCATTAGCTACACCTATTAATGCAATTGACCCCATCACAAGAGTTTTCCTCACTGGCAGCAGAGGGAACAGTAGAAAATATGGGCTTAGCAAAGGGCCAGGGATAGGATGCTGCCCAAGGAGCATCCAGACAGAAGTACTACTAACCTAAAATTTTTGCCGATTCTGTTTTTCTATTGGTACTTTATCAGGTAAGAATTACAAAATAAGATGCAATCCCAAATGTGTGTGTGAGGGTTATTTCCTCTTTATGATGTTAACTCTTAGGATAATCTACTTCCCATTCTTTTCATCAATATTAGAACATTAGATATTGTTCATTAATAAACTGTCATTGCCTTTTTTGAGAAATTTACCAATATATTCCTCTGCTAAAAACAGAACTGGTATTCTGCCAGTACACCTTAGTGTACTGCTGCAATTATTTTTAAAATAGTGAAATGTTTACATGATGTTTGGCAAGCAGCAACTAAACTCCCCTCCTTGGAAGTGACCTTTCCCACCATCATTCTGCTGTGCTAGACACACCTGTAGAGTTCCGGGGCCTGCCCCAGTACAATGGACTGGTCCCTTCTTATTGGTCAGCATCAATGCCAATTAAATATGTTGAATATCACTCCAGCCTTTATCCTAACTTTATATGTGTAATACAAACATTGACTATTTGATGTAGCTTAAAGGTCAATGGAAATGTGATCCCAGAGAATTAGGATAGGGAAAGAAAACCTCACATTTAGGGATGATTCCACTTCCAGATCTATTTCATGACTCTTGTTTGATAGGAAGCATATATACCAACTTGTACAGCTAACATGCAAATGTTAAATATATCTTCCATGTAGCCTATGTGCATGAATACATACATCATTATTATGGACTGAAAGTGTCTTTAGCACAAACCCAGCTTCATATGTTGAAGATTGATCCCCAATAGTCATAATGTTTGGAGATGGGACATTTGAGAGATAATTAAGATATGAAATCCTGAGGGTAAATCTCTTATATAAAAAGAAAGAGGGAGTGAGATCTTTTTCTTTCCAACTACACATACCAAGGAAGCGCTGTCAGAAGAAACAACCTGTAAATCAGGAAAAGAGCCCTCATCAGAAACCAGCACCTTGATTTTAAACATTGTAGCCTCTAGAACTGTGAGCAGTAAATTTCTGTTGTTTAAGTCACTGAGTCTATGATATTCTGTTATGACAACCCAAGCAGCCTAACACAGTCAGTTATTGCATTAGAGAAACCTATTGTAATGATTTCTAGAACTCATTGGTAAGCCTACTCTGAAATATCAAATTCAAATAAAATCATCTTGGAAATAGAAAATAACACATTTTTAAATTAATCCTTAGTATATTTCCCAAGATTTCCCTAAAAGAACATTTTATAGTATTTTTAACACATTTTTCTCAGTTTATGAGGCGAAACATTGTTCTCATCCTGAAAATACCTCTATACACCCCATTTCTTATAGTACCAGATGTCACTTGATTTTTTTCTACCACCAGGGTCATTTTTGAAAATGAAAGTTTTCTGAACTTGTTCTCTTATGCATGGCGAGGCTGTTCCCCTATTTAACTCTAAGTTCTTTGGTCTTGTACAGGTTTTATGAATGAGCCACATTTTGAGTGAATTTTGAGTAAAAGGCTGCACGTTTTTTGAGTTAAGTGGTGAATTTTTAATAAATGAATCTAAAATATTACCAAACTTTAAATAATGTTTGTAAAATATGCTTTAGAAATATTTAAAGTATATATGAGGTTTGATCAAAAAATGTTGTATGTTTAAATTTAAAAATTATTACAGTAAAAGACACACTGCTATTAGTCCCCCTCAAAATCCGCCCCCTGGCTTAAAACACACATCCCATTGTTCTTAACATTTTCAGAAGCAGTTCTGGAAGTCCTCTTTCATGTCTTTAGTTTCATCCTCCATCATGACAATGCCTGATGTCACATACCGCTCCTGGTATGGGGATTTCTGTCAATTAAAAACAGTATGGACGTGTCCTTATTTACCTTATTCACTGGATCTGGTACCCTGTGACTTCTGGCTCTTCTTCAAAGTCAAAATAACCTTGAAGGATAAGCATTTTGAATCAATTCACATCAAGGTATCCACAATCGTGCCAACTAAGGACACTCACAAAAGAGGACTTCCAGAACTGTTCCAGAGAATGGCAAGAATGATTAGCTAAGTGTGTTTGAGCTCAAGGGAGTATTTTGATGAGGAGTTAATGGCAATATGTCTTTTAATGTGATAAATTTCCAAAAAATTTAAACATTCACCATACTTTTCAATCACACTTTGTATAACATTAAAATCAGATAATAAACTTGCAAGATCCACAAAGCAAGTTAAATATGTTCAAGTTACACAAAAGGGATGTATGTTGAGGTTAAGGCTGTTAATTGGAGATACAGGGAGTGAGGAAACCATTTCATCATATTCAGGTACTGGGTCATCCAGAGGCAAGAGCTGTAAGAGTGATTCCCCTAGAGATTCAACAGCTTCTCCAACAATCATCCACTCAATGAACTGATCAATTCCTTCCATCACAATCTAAGATTATTTCTCTCTTTGTGGGAAGATATGGTCACTTTAATGTCTGTGGTCCAACCTTTATATGTCTTTCTAGAGCCTGTCTCTCATTGATCATCGGTAGCCCAGCTGTCAGGGTGATATGGTACAAATCACAGCAACCCTTTTCCTCTTTAGCCTTGAGTATGTGGTAGATATTCTTCATAGAATTAAAGGCAGCATAATTAAAGGCAGCATAGTATAAAGGAACAGAAAACGGTAAGTCATGAAAATAAATTGAACATTCATGTTTTTGCTACTAGTGGGAGGTAGTGATGACTATCATGGCTGTCCTCATTCCAGTTCCCCAAAAATAAATCCTAAAGCATAGCTGAAGTATGAATGGTTTACTTGGGAGGTATTCCCGAAGCCCTGGTGAAGCATGAAGAAGTGAGACAGGGAAGGACAGACCTCCACTGGAGGATATTAGCAAGCAAGCTCCTGGTGAGGAAGTCAGGGGTCTATTCCTCTAATGTGTTCAGAATCATCTCCCTGAGGGGCAAGAATAGGGGTACTTATCTCCTGAATCCTTTGGGATCAGGAATTGGGTGTTAACTACTGAATACTTCTGGTCCTGCAGAGTGACAATGTCAATCAGAGTCTCAGAAAGCAGCTCATTACTGGAGCCATCTGCTGCAATTCCAGGAGTTGTCCAGAGGGATATGAGTGGGTGGACATGGTGTATCACAAACCTTAGCTGGCATGGGCTGTTTCTATTCCAGCTACTCTAACTCTACAGAGATTGATCCTCTCTAGATGTCACAAGTGAGAGAACACTGGGAAGGAGTAGGAGAAAGAAGAGCAGAGTGAATCCAGTCTTCAGATTTCTACTAGTAACAATGTAGGATTATTTATAACAGCAAAACTTGGATTCAGTTTGAATGTCCAACAATAGGTGAAAGATTTCATTAAATGAACCCCTCAGAAGTAATCCATATAGTAGAATTGTGTGAGATGGCTTGGGGAAAAGTTAAAAATATTAGAAAAACTGAAGAAAAACAAGCACAATGGAAAATTGAAGTCCATGATTAGACCTCCATTCTTTTTTCAGTAGCATGGGTTTATGGACCCTTCTAGTTGTAAGGAACAAATAGGTGCTCTATAGACACTCTTGGGACATAGTTGATCCTTTAGGCTATCAGTGATGTATCTCTAAAGGGAACACATAAAATTAGTAGCTCACACAAAAGATCCAAATGTTTATTTTAGTTTCTTAAACATGTCACTTTTCATCATTTGGGGGAAAAAGAAAACTTGGATCCAACAGGCCTCTGACTTGATCTTTGAAGAATCTAGGAAATCCTTGGCTCTCAGCAGTTAGAAGTATCGGCACCTCAGCCACACTTTCCAAGTGTCTATCTGTGAAACAACCTGAGCCCAGAGTAGTAGCATTTATAAATCTAGAGGTAGCTTCTGCTGCCTCAGCTTCTCTGTAAAATAGAACAACTGAAAAATAATAACCTACTTCCAGGCTGTGACCTTGGTCAGAGACAGAGCTACAAAATCTCTTACCATTTTTACTAAAGGAAAAGTCTTTGCCATAAATACAATCACAATAACCTTTCATTATCAGAGCAAATTAAACCCATGTAAATAAATTGTTTCTGTTCTCTCAAATTTATAGCTGAATTTTTTCTCAATTGACAAATTATGTACACTTATAATGTATAACATGTTATTTTGAATTACGTTGTGTTTGCTTTCTGTTACTGTAACAAATACCCAAGGTAATCATCTTAATATTAGAAAATATATATTGTGTATCATGGTTTCAGAGGTTCCCATCTATTATCAGTTGGTGTCATTGCTTTTGGGCCAGTAGTGAAAGAGCACATAATGGCAAGAGAGTGTGGTGGAAGAGCCTGTTCGTTTCATGGGCCAGTGAGAAAGGAGAAAGAGAAACAAGGGGACACACCCCCTTTAAGGGCACACACCCCCTTTAAGGGCACATCCCCAATAGTCTAAAGGACCTACCATGTCCCAAGAGCGTCAAGCCTTTAACACATGGGCTTTTCGAGGAATATTCCACATCCAAACAATAGCCTATGTCTACCTTTTACAATGGCTAAGTCAAGCTAATTAATCTATATATTACCTCACATACCATATTGTTATTGTGAGAATAGTTAAAACCTACCCTCCAAGCAATTTTCAGGTATAGTTTGTCTTCCTTCTCTGTGGGTTCTGCACCTGCAGATTTAACCAACTGGAGATCACAATATTGTGGGAAAAAGAAATTGTATTTGTATTGAACATGTACATACTTTTTTTGGCCATTATTCCTAAATAGCATAACATCTATTTACAAAGCATTGTTATTTTATTAGATATCTAGGGATGATTATAAAATAACATTGAGATGATTTAAAGTATACAAGAGGGTATGTATAGGTTACGTGCAAATGCTATAAAATTTTATAAAATTTGTGTTTTACATTTTATATTGAGCATCTGCTGATTTTGGTATCTGGGCGGGTCCAGGAAGGGACCAATCTTCTATGGATACCAAGAGACAGTTTTATACAATGCATCATTATTAGTTATAGTAACCATGTTGTACAATAGAACTCTTAATATAGGTGAACTGTTTTAATAGAATCCCAACTCTATTTACATTCACAATCATGACTGTATTCCATGCCTGTGATCTGGCCAGAGTTTTTTTTGTTAATTACATAAAAAGAGCCTGTGGTGTGATGCCTCACAAGGTAGCAGAAGGCAAGATCAGAAAGGAGTCAGAAAGATGAGGTCAAGGGCACTGAAACAACTAAGTAACAGACAACTGAAAATAAGAGCAGATTTGCCTTTGTTTACATTGCCAAAGGGGAAAAATTAACTTGATGGAAAAGGTAATTAAGCATTTCTTTTTCCATCATAGTCCAACCCAGCCTTGTATCCAGCTGTTCTGTTTAGCATCATGATGATTCTTAGTCCAGTCACTGAGTCAAAGAGGACCACTGTGGCCCTGGTGGCACACTGCAGCACTTCCCCCACTACTCACCTTTATTTTATAAGTAGGTAGTAGAAATCTCAGGGAGAACCATCCAAGTCAGGTTGGTAGATAATGAGAGAAAAGTAGGAACATTTACAGAGAAGTGTTGTCCAGAGCGAAGAGATAATTTGAACAAATCTGCAGTTTAACATGTATTAGTAAGGTAACTTAGAGAGACCATCTAGGTCAACATCCTCCATTCCTAGGTGCATAATCTGAGATTATGTAAAATGAATGAATTCCCATAGAGTTATAAAGCTTGTCATTCTAAATCCTGAACCACAATGTTTAACTAGTATTTATTCGATTGCTATATTTGATTCTCTTACCTTCTTATATTTTTCTTAACAATCTACAGAACAATATCACCTCCAATGAAGGAATGCTAGAGCTGTTTTGCTCAAGCTCATTGTTTGGAATTTGGAATGTGGATTCTAATAGAAACCAAAAGAAACCAAGTTAGCGGTCAATAATATTTTTCTCAGCCATGCCATAAAGGCCATTAGTATCTGGATTCCCAAACTCTGAGAATTGCTGGCCATTTCTTAATGGGGGTTAATGAGAGGATAATGAAGATAAATGACCAACTATAGTGCAGTTGGGCCTCCTGACACCCAAAGCTATGTCTTATCTGTGGACCTGGATACCTTTCAGGTAAATATAGTTTATCCTGGTATATCCAGTCTCACTGGGAACAAGTACCATTCAGATCATTGACATCTGAATACTCTATGAATGTACCTCATTACAAAGTGTTCACAAAACCATAAACAGCTGCATAGAATCTACTTCACTGCAGATAAGCACCTGTTCAGCTAGAGGAAAAATTGTTGATTTGTTGTTAGGTAAGGTCAAGTTGGGTCTGACTTACTGTGACCTGTATAGGGTTTTCAATGACTTATTGTTTTGGCATTGTTTTGAGAATGGGTTGCCAGGTCCTTCTCCTGTTTTTCTGGTGCTGGGGACTGAACCCAGAGTGGCAAAGAGCACAGAGCAGCACTCTAACAACTGAGCTAAATCCCAGCTCTTTGTGCTTATTACTTCGGATATTCCAATGAGCAGACCATGATTAATGTTTTGCTTGATATAAATAAATCAGTTAAAGAATCAAAAACAGCTAATCCTCTGTTGTTTTATACTTTATATTTGATCTCTAATTTTGGCACAAAATATTTTTTTCCAGTTTGATTGTCCTCCTCATTTGTTAGACACATCCCAGGTTTTTTGTTTTGTTTTGTTTTGTTGGCTATTTTGTCAAATCAAATCTAATTCAAAATTTGCCATCATTAATGCATTCACTAACTAGGCATCAAACTCAGTAGCTAATTCCTCAAAAATAGTCCTGAAAATCTTTTGCAAAATGGCATTGGTATATAAATTTTTATAGTTACTTTTAATCTTTCTGGGGTCATAGATTGCTATGAAAATGTGATAGAAACTATCTCCTTCTGGGAAAAATGAACATATGAATGTGTAAGTGCCATTTTGTATATCTTTTCAAAGAGTCATGGACTATTACAGTAAATCCAGAAATCTCCTAGGGTTAAGAATGTTTGTTCTAAAGGAACATAACATCTTGGTAAAAGGTAACATTTACTTTGATTCATGATCTAGAGGTGTTTATAAAAAATCCAATAGTTTCACCATTTGTAGTCACAGCTTAAATCCATACATGCACTATTTCAAATAGATATGTATAATTGGCAGCATTAAAAGTGACCTACTTTTTGAAATTTCTGTTTTATGGGATTTTTCATTTTATTTTAATCAATTTTAAATATTCTTTTAAACCTTTTTCAGCTTCTTAAATGAGAGTTTTTTAAATTTATGAAAGTGTTTCCTTTTTATTCTTTTTAATCTTAAAAGCATATCTATGTATAGACTTTTGACTTGAATATTTGATTTATTATTTGCATTTGAAAAAATTCATTAAATATGACATTGACCTTAAAGATTGTGAAAGTCAGAATCTACATATAAATTTAATTCCAGTTTCTACTATTAAAAAACTTTCACTGAATTTCTGGATTAGGTGATAACTATTTTACATTTTTTAACATTACCAAATGATAATTTTTAGAATAAAAAAAACAAACCCACAGTACTATAAGAACTTGGTATATATAACTACAGCTTTCATGGTAATTTATAGAACTTGCATAGAACTGGTAGGTTCTTTAGTGACCACCTACAATGGTGTGTTAGCTTGTTTAGATTGCTATAACAAAATTTCACAAACTGAGTTGCTTATAAACAAAAGAAATTTATTTCTCACAGTTCTGGCGGCTGGGAAGTCCAAGGTGAAGGTGCTAACAGATTCAATGTCTAGTGGGAGCCTACTTTCTAGTTCATAGAGCCTTCTTGCTGTGTCCTGACATAGTAAAAGGTCTCTCTCAGGCCTCTTTTGTAAAAGCACTAATTCTACTCATGAGGACTCCACTTTAATGATCTAATCACTTCCCAAAGGCCCCACCCCCTAGTGACATCAACTTGTGGGTCAGGATTTCAGCATATGAATGTGGGGGAGCACAAATATTAAGCCATACCAACTAGATATATACTCTCTCATTTTGGATAGTGATTTTATATACATATAGATTGTAGTTTTCATTACCCCTCCTAAACTGAAAAGCTTCACTGTCATTTCAAACCCATAACTAAGCATATTATAATAGGCCCCATAATTTAAAACATAGAAGATCAAATCTAGTGTTGCTAAAGTTTATGATGCTGGAAATTCAAATAGCCTTTTTTAATAGAATCACTTCATTGGAAACAATTTCCATAACTACCTGGTTATTTGTGAATGTTGTCAGGGGCATATAGTTTTCATTTTGATTTACTGACAGATGTGGAGATAAGATCATTTCTGCAAAAGAGGCTCACAAAAAAGGCAGGGTTTGATGATAAGTCATGTTGATATAAAATCCTTGTCATCACATAATGACATGTATATTGTATACACACATAGAGTACATTCAAGCAGCATATTTCTAATTTCATATATTCTCTTTCATATATTCATATATTCTCTTTTATATATTTTATTTCTAAAATCAAAATACATCATAGAATTTAGAATGTGTTAGAGCATATTTAGTAGCACTAAATAATTGTGCAAATATCAATTGGTGGTGTCTTGGATTCAATGAAATGCATTAATAGATTATATAAGATTAGATAGAGCTCATAAGCTCAAAAGATACCTTAGTAATGTTAAATCAACTCCCTAACAAAACTGAAATTAAGAAATAACTAATTTGTTGCAAGCACACATTTTGGTGACAAAAGAGGTGCAGTCCAGTGATTAACTTTTCGAAGACTTTTCACCCATCTCATATGAATCATTAGATCACAAACTTAGAAACTCAATGTAAATCACCTTTTACAAGAGGTGTCTTAAGGAATAATTGGTACAGACACATACTGTTTATGTGAGTTGAAAAGAACAATATTGTTCAGTGTAAGTGGATAAATTTTAAATACATGTAAAATCCTATATAAACCTAAAATATTAATATTGAGAGAAGTGAATGTTGCATAAGACTATATACAAAATAATAATATTCTCTATAAACAAGTGAAACTAAAATGCTTTCAAATTTAAATTTACCCTGGCACAGTGCCTTTTTTAATCATTGTTTCTTCTCTGTAAAAAGGTATTTGAAGAATTCTTTTCAGTTCACATGTTAGTTCCCAAATGTTTTAATGGGAATTGGCTTAAAACAGTTTAATTGAAGTAAGATAACAGTTTAGAAAATGTGTCTGTGCTCAACTTTGCTTCCAAATTTTGACTTACAAACTTATTGTCAGTCTCAGAAAGAAATAAGAAGCAGCGCAGATAATTAAACATTTGCCTTGGGGGAATTATTTGCAGTTAATTAAAATCATACACTTTGGGTGTCTACTTGCTTCACTGGTTATTAAATCTGAATCATATGTTAACTACCCAGGTTTCTCACTTGTCCATCAAGCATTGCTTGTGGCAGGCTGAAGAAACAAACTTTCTTATAATATTAAAAACCATAATGTTTGAAGCTATCTCCAAGTCTTGAGAAGGAAGGAAAGAAAGGAAGAAAAGGAGGAGGGAAAGGGAAACAAAGAAGGAATGACTTATTTTGGACCCCATCTGATTCTGCACTGGTAGGGAACTAGAACTCAAATGAGGGGTATAAGCCCAGTACAGAACCTGCTGGTGGGTAATTCAGCATAGGTCTGCATCTCCAGTTTTCTCCATGCACATGCTGACACATTAGCTAGTGGCTTTCAGATAGCTCTGAATTACCTTCCTTTTACCTACATTAAAAGAAAAAAAAAAGTCTAATGAATTATAAACTCCTTGAGGGTGAGATTTGGCATTTGTTCCCTCTTAGTTCCCCAGTGTTGAGAACAGTACCTGTGCTGTAATTAGCCCCTTAAACACATGTAAAATGAAGTAAAAGATCTATTTTCTTTATTCACACTGACCAATTCACAGCCTCATTTTTAAAAGAGCTCTCAGAGAATCCTTAACATTCATCATCCTAGCTTTGCAAAAGTCCATCATCATGGAATACTTTTAGCCATGTTATTTCCTGTATTGTATAAGCTATGTCTGCACCCATACCACTGTGGCATCTGATCCCATCAGATCTCAGAAGCTAAGCAGGGTCAGGCCTGGTTGGTACTTGGATGGGAGACCACTAGGGAACACCAGGGACTGTAGGCTTGGGAGAAGGACCTGGCAACCCACTCCCAAAGAGCAGTCAGCCATTGAAAACCCTATGAATAGCAGAGAAGCACTAACAGTGTTTCACCTGTTGTACATAGTGCCGCGATGTGTTGGACACCAACTCTATGGCACCTAGCAACAACAACAACATAAGTTATAACAAAAAAAAAGTGTATACTGATGCCACATTTGAAAGTACTGTGTGAGGGAAAGAATGATAGGGCATGGAACAGAAGGTCTGCATTCCCTCCTTATTCTTGTTCACCTGGCATGCTACCTGAGGAAGATAATCTTCATAACCACTGGATTTCCATGATGTCATATCAGACTTTTCCAAGGGTCCCAGATGTGCACAACTACAGTACAAAGAACATTAAGAACAATAAAATTAGATATTCCTTTACTCTTCTCTATTTTACCTTCTTTACATATTTTTCCCATAATTCTAAGACTTTCCCTGATGCATGAAGCCTGCTTTATATTCTATTTCAAAAATATTCTCCCACTATTGTTTTCTACCTTTGTAAGCTTTCTGCAGATATTTTAAGGAAAGCTTATTTATTTAAGAAAATATTTAAGTGATTTAATGGTTATGTTTTTAAATGACAAATGCTGTTCCCCCAAACAAGTTATCATATTAGTGCCAGAAGCTGCTCTTTCTCTGATTTTAAAAACACCAATTAAAGGTTTTCCTTGGTTGTTGGCAGATTCTGCAAAGGTTGACAATATTATAAAAGACAATGAAGTAACAGATCATTTCGGAAGTGAACAAGACCATTCTGATGGTAAGTTATGAGATTCTTTTTTAATTTTTTTCTCTAATGGAGAGTATTACACCTAAAAAAATAAGTTTTTCTGGAAAAATGGAATTCTAATATTTTGTTTGTACTGAATATAAGCTGAGTAGTAGCTGCCATCCTGAGATGGGGTATTTGCTCTCCACAGTCCTCATCATTCATTATTTTTGCTTCAGACTGGCTTCATTTATTTTGCTTATTGTTACCAGCCTGGATTCTGTAAGCATTGTATATGCAACTATTGAAATGAATATATGATAAGGATGAGAAGAAATTTGAGACACTTATATAGAATAAAGCCAGGAAATTAAATCTACATGTCTTTGTAAGACCAAGAAGAGCAAACAGAAATGAAGGAATCTTTAGAAAAATAACAGAAGTTTCCTAATGAAAACCAAGTTTCTCTGCCCAAAACATGAATGAACACATCTTGTGAGGAGAGGCACTGACTGCCTTGTTCTGACCACGCTTTTAAAAAAATACTTGTATAACAAACAACCTTGGAAGACAGAGAAAGTGTCTTTCACCGAAACACAGAGAAGTTTGCTTGCTTCCTTCAAAGACAGAGTGGTATCTCCCTCCAGATTCCAGAGTAGACATACTTACTTGCCATTACCAAAGACTCAGATTATTTATGTGATATAATCCACTGAGTACACAGGTATTACCTGGTCTACTTCATGTCACCTTGTAGGAAATCTGGGGCTCAGGAAGAGGCATAAATTCTTTGGTTACTGCTACTGATCTTAATAATAAACTTTTTCTCATCTTTGACCAAGGAAATCTATATCTTTTCTCAGTATCCATGAAATTGTTGCTAGCTAACTTGTTAATTTCTAAGTATGACAAAATCTCAGATCCTTCACAATTCTTAATAGGAAGCAAGAAAGTATGTCCCATGTTGTTGTTGTTAGGTGCTGTCGAGTCGGTATCCAACTCATAGCGACCCTCATAGGGTTTTCAACAGCTGACTGTTTCAGGATTGCCTTGGGAGTGGATTGCCAGATCCTTCTCCCATTTTTACAGTGCTGGGAATTGAACTTGGGACCTCAGAGACTGCAGCACAGCGCTCTACCAACTGAGCTAAATCCCAGCCCAGTATGTCCCATAGGAGAGGATAAAGCCAATTAAGAGAAGTCTTTCCAGACATAGCACTGTATTTGTGATCTTTTGCATCACGGTGACTGAAATACCTGACAGAAAAAAAGTGAAACAAAGATTTATTTTGGCTCACAGTGTCAAAGAGGTTAAGTCCATAGTAATGAGGAAGGCATGGATAATGAGCTCAGCCCATGGCAGCAGGAGTGTATAATGAGGACTTTTCAAATAACAGAAGACCATGTGGACAGACAGTCTACTAGAACTGGAGCCTGGAAATACCAAAGGCCCACCCCAAGTGACTTACATCTACTAGCTAAATCTCACTTCCTAAAGTTTCCACACCCTCTCAAAACAGTGCTATCAGGTAGAGACCCAGCATTCAAACATGACGCTATATTGTTGTTAGGTGCCATCAAGTCAGGTCTGACTCATAGCAACCATATGTACAAGAGAATGAAACACTCCCAGACTCTGTGCCAGGCACATGAACCTTTTTATGATTAAGCCCATTATTGCAGAAACTGTGTCAATCCATCTAGTTGACAGTCTCCCTGTTTCTTATTGACCTGCCAATCTCCTAAACATGATGTCCTTCTCTAGGGGTTGGTTCCTCCTGACATTTCTAAAATACATCAGATGCAGGCTAGCCATCCTTGCTTCCAAGAAGCACTCTGGTGGCACTTCTAGGACAGATCTGTTGGTTCTTTTGGCAGCTCATGCTATATTCAATATTAGTCTCCAGCACCATAATTCAAAAGCATCAATGCTGCTCCTATCTCCCTTACTCACTGTCCAGCTTTCACAACCACAT
>VMDO01021794.1:0-34683 GCA_007922755.1 Pedetes capensis | reverse complement strand
TATATCTAGTTGCTCAAAGCTAAAAATGGAACCATATTGAACAGTTCCCAATTCAGAATATTGTATAATCAACAGTGATCTGTGAAACTATACTATCAATCTTTCCTTTATTATAATCACAGTTTCTAAAGAAATATAGCTATAAATTAGAATATCTTAGAATTCATTCTGACCTATTTTATGATCATAAAAGTCCTGAAAGTTCAGATTTACATTGCTAATCAAATATCTTATTATTTAATTCAATATATAAACATATATATGAACATATATGTGTGTGTGTATATATATGTGTGTATATATATGTACCTCGATAATATTGAATTCAATAATATTATATATTATTGAGTTTAACTCAGTTAAAAGAGTTAATATAGTGCCATGCTGCATGTTCTAAGGATCCAAGTTCTACCTCCAGCACTATAACAATGGGACAAGGAGGAACCAATCCAATCCCAAAGCAATCAGCCATTGAAAACCCTATGAGGGTCACTATGAGTCTGACTCGAGTTGCTGGCACCTACCAACAACAACAATATATAAATACACACACACACATACACACATCACAATATTCATGTAGGGACTAGTTTGCTTCCACAATAATTTTTACCTTCATACAACCTCTGCCAAGCTCTCATGCTTGACTCATCCTAAGACCATTAAGTGGATTTTATAATTGAGTCTGCCTTGTCCTCAGGTAGCAACTGAATATTGAGTGCCTAATGTTCATTATCCTAACAAGGCACGATCATATCCTGGAGGATAAGAATTTTTGAGGCTTATTTCTTCATGAAAGCCTGATCATTAATGAGTTATGCCCTTACAGTGCTAGAGGAGAAACTAAAACATGGATGGAATTTTTATTTTCACAACAAGCATGAAGTGTCCTACTTTTGAAAAAATACTTTGTAATGGAAATTATAAATCTCATGAACATGTCACTCAAATTGAATTTCATAATTTCATTGCACTGAAAGAAATTTTTCTTTAATCTGTATTTTCCAGCAGTAATAACTTCTAGCATATTTATATGTTTGAAAGGGACCCTTTAGTTAGTTGCTTTAGGTGTTTTGTTTAATCTCTTTTCCTTTGCTATATTAATAGTTTCCTACCTGAGAGATTTTGTTAATATAACAAAAATTTTCTAACCATAAGTTTGACATGTATGATATAATCTTAGTAGTGTAAACTTGCACACCATTTTTTTTTTTTTTGAGACAGGGTCTTGCTATATAGCACAGGCTACCCTGGCACATGCTGCATAGGCCAGGCTATCCTCAAACTCACCTTGATCCTCCTGCTTCAGTCTCCTGAATGCTTGGATGACAGGCATATAGTACAACATCCAGCTTTAAGTATGAAATTTTCCAGCAAAAAATTAAGAGAGATTGCATATTTCCCAACTTTTCCAGTGAAAGTAGAAAATATATTCTAATTTATCCTAGAACATTTAATCCTAGACCTTGAGGTAATAACTACCTCTCCAAACAGTCACAGGTATCAAACAGAAATCAGGACTTGGTGAGTTAGGTGCAGGGGCTCACACCTGTAATCCCAGTGACTTGGGAAGTAGAAGAAGGAGCATCACAAGTTCAAGGCCAGAGGCAGCCTATGTAATTTAGCAAGATGTTGTCTCAAGATAGAAAAGAGGTTGGGGGTTTAGCTCAGCAGTAGTGCATTTGCAAAGTATGCTGAGGCTCAGGGTTCAGCGCCTGAATACTATAATAAATAAATAAATAAATAAATAAATAAATAAATAAATCCGGGTTTGGTATCTATCAAAATCAAATGGGAACTTCCTTTACAAAGGACACAAAAAATACCAACAACACAACTACGCACTCCTAACTTGTTCCTTCTTATATCTTGAATATTTTCATAATCTAAGTCCATCCATAATTTTAATATTTCCATACATTTACTCCCTCTATATCTTAAAAATTTCTAAAATATGTATTAATGGGAGAGCACAATAGTGAAAAGTAATTAATCAAAAATAATGGAAAATGTGAATTACTTTATAGGCAATAAAAAGATTTCTATATGATCAAGCATAGGTCATTCTTACAAAGATTTCAAAATGGAAAAGTGATAATATTTCACACATATACACATGTACACAAATGATCATGTTCATTTACTTTTTACCTTTTTATTTTATTTTTTTACAGTAGCTGAGGGTTGAACTCAGGGCCTTGCACATTTTTTGAAAGTGCTTTTACCACTATGCTGATCCCCCAGCCTATTTTTTTTATTTTTCATTTTGAGTAAGGGTCTGAGTTGTACAGTCTGCTTCTGGCTTCAAACTTATGATCCTCCTGTCTCTGCCTCCGGAGTCACTGGGATTAGAGGTATATACCATCATGGCTGGCGATTTAATTTTCAAATAGTAACAGATTTCTACATTTCTGGGAAGGTAGAACCATTTTTTGAGAGTATTCAAATTACTTAATTATGTAACCTTTTGAATGCATTCATAGTTAGATACATTTAATTGATTACAAATGTATATACAGACCATTTAAGTATGTATTTATATATACAACTGCTTGAAAAAACTCCAGCTTTAATATTTATGATCAATGTGGATTTAGTCAAAGGTTTTCCAAGCTTCTGTTTCTTCACTTAGTGTATTTCTTGAGCTTTCTGTTACTGTAACAATACACTCGAGACAGCTTAATAACGGAGAAAGTTTATTTTGCTTCATGGTTTCAGAGATTTTGCTCCCGTGGTCAGTGGACAGTTTTGCTTTTGAGCCTGTGGCAAAGCTGTACATTATGGTTGCTGTGTATGATAGAAGAAGCTGCTTACCTCATGGTGGCTGGAATAGAGAGAGACAGAAAGGGGCTATATTTCTTCTAAAGCTACACTCTAATAACCTAAATTCTTCCCACTAGGTCCCACCCCTTAAAGGTTCCATAGACTCCCAATAGCACCATTGGATACAGGACAAAGTCGTTAATACTTGGGCCTTTGGGGGATATTCCAGATCCAAACTGTAGTACCTATATCATGGAAATCATTATAGTACTTATTTAATATCTGTTAATATGATTATTAATTTATCATCACAATATTGAAACACTGAATCATGCTAAAAATTTCAAGGACTAATTTATTTTGAATTTTCAGTTTTATCTAGTAAAAAATCCAGTAAAAAGGAGAATTATGTTGTCAGTTATAAATAAATCTTCCCTCTGGAATTATATTTTCCTATTTCTTTTCTTGATAATGTGTGCCTGATAAATTTTGGGGTGCATTTTATTTTCATGTTGTACCTACATTTATCTTTCAGATTTTGCCTCTTTCCTTATCTGACTTGGTAGGAAGCAAAAAGGCATTCCTCTAGGGTCCCCAAGGGCAAAGCCTCTTCATGCATATGTTTCCTTGATGCTTTCTTCCAACTTGTTGTTGTTGTTAGATACCATTGGATCTGACTCATAGTGATCCTCATAGGGTTTTCAATGACTGCTTGTTTTGAGATTGCTTTAGGAGTGGATTATCATGTCCTACTCCCATTCTGTAGTCCTGAGGATTGAACCCAGATCCTCAGAGAGTGCAGATCAGCACTCTACCAACTGAGATAAACCCTTCTTCCAGCAAGGACTAACAAAACCTCATTTCCAAGGTTGTTTTCTTTGAAAAGAACATGTAGAGCACTACATGTTAGCACAGGCCTAATTCCATCCAGAGTCATTCTTTAGTTCTATTTCAGAAAGATACTTCCTGTTTAAGAGGTGAGATAGTAAAATTATATTCACATTATTATTATTATTATTATTATTATTATTATTATTATTATTATTATATACTGTTTGTATATGTTTCAGATCTGCTACAAATTTAAGGTGCAGGCATGCATATACACCAAATATTGTTGAATCTAATATATATCCTCTCAATGGTTGTAGAGGGCTAAGAAATCAGATACAAATTAGAATCATATGTGGATTAGATTCATCATTTTTCAAAAATTTTAAATCTCTGTACATGTCATGAAAACAATACTGTACAATAATTTATTGTTTATTACCACTAATATAATTTACTTGTTATTTACCATACTCGTCTATGCTGATAACTGAAACATTATCAGTGATCTGCACTTCAATATTTATTCAATCATCTTAAGGACAAGGACTGGTTGAAGGAAAGGGAGAGGCTTAGAATTGCAAGCTAACATATTACCTTTTAAAGAAGTCCCAAAACCTGAATACAGATTAGATTTGAGTGTGAATTAGATTTGAGAATATATGGTACTGGAGTGCCAACAAAAGGTATATACAATTTAAGTGTTGATATTTATGTAATACTTTCCCAAGTTGAATTGATTATAGTAACAACATGTAACATTATGGTCACTCAAAAGATGGTGTTCATCAAATGAATGCCAGGCCCACCATGTGACAAGCAGGACACTCAAAGAATATGGTGGAAGCACAGTGGTCCTTTCAGGAATGTAAGACCATTTTGATGTGGTATTTGAAATTTGAGAACATTATGGAAGTTCAAGGATGGTGGAGACATGAGTATGAAACAGAACCTCCAGTTTTTCTAAAAATTACACACATTTTTGATAAGTTTGAGATACATGGCACTGTGTGTGGTTTGCACAAGGGAGGATCTGGAAAGCCTCACACAGCAACAAGTCCTGCTTGTTCCACTGTGGTAACCACTTTGAGCACCTCTTGTAATTCCAGAAGTCAAATGTGACTTACGTTCATCTTTTATTATTGCTACATATTGAGTATTATAATTTTAGTAAAAGTTTTCCTTTCTTAAAATATGTATACATTTTTGTGACCATTTGTTTATATCCATGCACAAGTATGCCTGTATACAGACAAGCATAGATGTAGGTGTACATGTTAATATATTGAGTGTCTATCTTATTTGTTAGAAGTCCCTTCCTCCTTTCAATTACTACAAAGGTCATTAAGATTAACAGATTGTGTTATTATAATTTACTAAAGACATGATTAATTGTGGCAACTCTAATATTGGACATCAATATGTTAGGTTGAATGATATGAAACTGCCAATTTTGTATCTCAAAATAATCCAAGATCTGTAGTTATATATGGTTCTAACTCATATCCAGGAATTATAGTGTTGATTAAAGCCTCTTTATGGCAATTGATTGCTAGGGACACTAGGTGTAATGCTGGATTTTAAACCACTTCTAATGCTTGCCCATGGGAAAAAGACATAGCAATCCACTCCCAAGGCAATCCCGAAACAATAACAGCCAATGAAAACCCTGTGAGGGTCACTCTGAGTCAGAGAGGACTTGACAGCACCTAACAACAACAACAATGCTGGTCCACTTTCTAGGCACTTTCTCCCTTCTTGAGGTCCCCAAAGCTTTTGTCTATTTATAATTCCTGCTACTTCATGACAAGAAATATTTTGGAACATTCTCTATCAATTTAATTCTCTCCCTTTTTACGGGACATAGAGAGAGGGTAGAGAATTATGGGGACATGTAGAAGGGGGGAATAAACACATCTTTTATCATTTATACCCAAACTCATCCCCAAAGAAATTTTTATTAACCAAAGTAAATAGCATTTTTCAGATAGAAATATCATGGATGATCTACACCAGCCAGTATCAATAGCATTTATCCAATTATATTATGACTAACAATCATTCAAACATGAACTGCTGATATTATAGTGGAATTTAATGAGATACAGAATAAACTGAGATTTTCTTACTAACATGAATTCAAAGATAGAATCTAAATTCATCATGAGAGACCCTAGGTTACTGTTCCTATTCATGCCCAGTTATTCTGAGAACACTGAGTTTGTTTTTATGACAAACGCTTTGCTAAATTCCATTACCTCTTGCTTTTTATATTATTATAAAATCATTTGACATCATACACAGTGTTTATTCTTTTAAGACCAATCTTAGGGATCTTTTAAAAAAATTTCTTCTTTGTGACAAGGTTGTCACATTATTGGTCAACCTTTACATTATATCAACCTTGACATAGAACAGAATTGGCCCATTATTCAGAAATAACAAGGTCAGGTTAAGAACTGCCTGATAATTCCTTTCCTTTTCTTTTTTTATTCTAATAAAATTCACATTATATAAATTTCATCATTTTAATCATATTAAAGTATACTCAGTTATACTCTATATATTCATAGTGCTATGTGGCCATCACCAATATTAAGTTCTAGAATATTTTATCACCCCAAAAGCAAACTCTTTACTCAATAAGCAATTGCTCCTCCCACCCCTCCTCACTCTCCAGCTCCTGGCAACTACCAATCAACCTTCTATCTCTATGGTTTTGCCTATTTGTAGTATTTCATATAAATAAAATCATGTAATATATGACCTTATTGATTTCTTTCACTTAGTATAACATTTTCAAAGATCATTCATATTTTATTAGTAATTTTTAGTGTACAAACTTAATGGGTCTCATGACATTGCCATATATACATTTCATTGTATGTTGCACATGTTAACTTTACCCTTACCCTCTCATGACCTTCCTCCACTACCCACACCCTCCCCACTAATGGTTTCCTTTCTATTTGCATTTTGTTTTGTGAGAATATTTATATATACATGTGCATCCTGATTTTGATATAAATCCAGACTTTTTCTATAGTGATCTAACTTTTTACATTCTCAGCAGTATTATTTGAGTGATCTAGTCTGTTTGCATTATTGCTAGTATTTTTTATTATTACCATTATTTTATTTTAGTGATTCTAGTAGGTTTTCTTTCTATCTTCCCCAATCTTGTCAACATATTCATGACATTGTGCTGTTTACACTGAGATTTACCTCTCTCCCTTCTTCTCCCTCCTATTTTCTCCAATCTTTGCTTTCCCTGCTAGATCCCTCCCTCTTTCTTTCTATTCCTTAAATTGTCTCTTTTACACTAAGTTTAGTTATGCATTTTTATGGTTTCAATTTATGAATAGAATTTTTTCCTTCCGCTGGGTGTGATTCAGCAGCCACAGATGAGTGTGAACATATGGTATTCCTCTTTTGGGACTTGTGTTTGTTTGCTTAAGATGATAGTCTACAATTCCATCCATTTTTCTGCAAATGACATTATTTCATAGTTTTAAATAGCTGAGTATCATTCCCTTGTGTACATGTACCATTTTTTTTATCCATTCTTCTGTTGATGGGCACTTTGGTTGATTCCATGTCATTGCTATGGTGAAAAGTGCTGCTTTTAATATGGAGATGCAGGTATCGCTGTGGTATGATGACTAGTTTTCCTTTGGGTATATTCCCAGTAGTGGTAGAACTAGGTCAATGGCAACTCTATTTTTAATTTTCTGAGGTATGCCCATATTGATTTTCAAACTGGTTGAACAAATTTATAGCCCCACCAACAATGTAACAGGGCTCCCTTTTCTCCCCACACCGTTGTTAACATTTGTTATTTGTTTTATTGATCTCGGCCATTCATACTGGAATTAGGTAGAATTTCAGAGTTATTTTGATTTGCATTTCCCTATTGGCTAGGAATATTGAGCATTTTTTCATGTGCTTCATGACCTTCTGAATATCTTCATTTGAGAACTCTCTATTCAGGCCGTTTGCCCAGTTGTTTACTGGATTATTTGTTGTCTTGGTAATTGCTTTCTTGAGTTCTTTGTAGATTCTGGAAATAAGTCCTCTGTCAGATGTTTATAATGTGAAAATTTTCTCCCATTCAATGGGGTCGTCCTTAAATCTGTTGATTGTTTCCTTTGCTGTGCAGAAGCTTTTAAATTTCATGCAATGCCATTTATCTATTCTTGCTATAATTTCTTGAGCAATTGGAATCTTATTAAGGAAATGCTTTCCTATTCCTATATGTTGGAACATATTGCTTATCTTTTCTTCTACTAATTTTAAGGTTTCTGGTTTTATGTTGAGGTCTTTTGCCCATTTCAAGTTAAGTCTCCTCATATTGAGAGGTGTGAGTCTGTTTTCATTTTCCTGCAGGTGGAAATATAGGTTTCCCAGCACCATTTATTGAAGAAGCTAACTTTTTTCCAATTTGCATGCTTTGTTCCTTTGTCAAAGATGGCTTTGTGGCTATAGATGGCTATAGATGGATGCATTTTTGTATCTCTGGGTCCTCAAAGATGGCTTTGTGGCTATAGATGGCTATAGATGGATGCATTGTTGTATCTCTGGGTCCTCATTCCTGTTCCTTTGGTCCTCAGGCCCACTTTTGTGCCATACCAAGTTATTTTTGCTACTACAGCCCTGTAGTATAGTTTAACATCTGGGATTGTGATCCCTCCTGCACTAGTTTTGCAACTTAAGAGTGTTTGTGTTACATGTGGTCTTTTGTGTTTCCACATGAATTTTTGGATTTTTTTTCTGTTTCTGTAAAGTCTGTCCTTGGTATATCAACAGGGATTACATTAAATATGTAGATTGCTTTTGGAAGTATAGCCATTTTTACAATATTTATTCTCCAAATTCAAGAGCTGGGAGGTCCTTCCATCTGCTAGTATTCTCTGGGATTTCTTTCTTTATTGATTTGAAGTTTTCCTTGTAGAGTTCTCCAGGATATTTTGTTAGATTGATTCCCAAATATTTAAGTTTTTGGTGGGCTTTCATGAAAGAAATTGTAGCATTAATTTCCTTCTCTTCATGCTCACAGTTGGTGTAAAGGAAGGCTACTGATTTTTGAGCATTAATTTTGTATCCTGCCACATTGCTAAAGGAGTTAGTTAGGTCTAAAAGTTTTCTAGAGGAGGTTTTTGGGTCCTTTAGGTAAATTATCATGTCATCTGCAAAAAAGGATAATTTTACCTCTTCTTTGCCTATCTGTATCCCTTTGGTTTCTTTCTCTAGTATAATTGTCCTGGCTAAGACTTCAATCACAATGTTAAATAAAATAGAAGAGAGTGGACATCCTTGCCTTGTTCCAAATCTTAGAGGACATAATTTCAATTTTTCTCCATTTAATATGATGTTGGCTGTAGATCTGCTAAAAACGAACTTTATTATGTTAAGACATTTTCCTGTTATGCTTATCTTCTCCAAAGATTTTATTATAAAAGGGTGTTGCCCTTTGTCAAAGGCCTTCTGAGCATCAATTCAGATGATCATTTGATTTGTGTCTGCAAGTATCTTGATATGTGGAATTACATTAATCAATTTTCATATGTTGAACCAGCCTTGCATCTGTGGAGTAAATCTCACTTGGTCATGGTGAACAATTTTTCTTAATATGTTGCTGAATTCAATTTGTTAGGATTTTACTGTCAATTTTTGCATCTATGTTCATTAGGGAAATCAGTCAATAGTTTTCTTTCTTAGATGTATCCTTGCCCAGTTTAGGTATCAAGGTGATGGCAGTTTCATAGAGTGAGTTTGGGAGTGCTCTCTCATTTTCTACATTTTGAAATAAATTGAGGAGCACTAGTATTAATTCTTCTTTGTAGTTTTATAGAATTCTGCTGTGAACCCATTGGGTCCTGTGTTCTTCTTTCTTGGGAGGCTTTTTTTTTATCACCTTTTCTACTTCAGTCTATGTACTCAATATGCTTAGGTCACTTATGTCCTCTCAACTTAATTTTGGTAAGTCATATGTATTAACAAATTTGTCCATTTATTCTGTATTTTCATATTTTAATGAAGACAATTTCTCAAATTATTCCCTGATTATTTTCTGGATTTCATTGGAATCAGTGGTTATGATTCCTTTTTTATCTCTAATTTTCATGATTTTGGCCTTTTCTTTTTCCTTCTGGTGAGATCGGCTAACAGAACATCTATTTTATTAATCTTTTCAAAGAATCAGTTCTTAGTCTCATTAATTCTTTGAATTATCTTTTTAGATTCTAATTGAGATATCTCGGCCTTGATCTTGATAATTTCTGTCTGAGTGCTTCTTTTGGTATTGACTTGTTGTTGGCTTTCTAGTGCCTTGAGATGTGTCATTAATTCATTTATTTGGCCCATCTCTAACTTTTTGATGAAGACACTCAATGCTACAAATTTCCCTCTAAGAATTGCCTTTGGCATATCCCATAAATTTTGGTAGGATGTGTTTTCATTCTCACATGATTGTAGGAATTTTTAAATTTCTGCTTTAATTTCTTCAATAAGATCATTCAGCAGTGTATTATTTAGTCTCCATGAATTTGTACAACTTCTGCTGTTCTTCTTGCTTTTGAATTTCATTCTATTGGGGTCTGATATGGTACAGGGGATGATTTCTACTTTTTCTGTATTTATTGAGGCTATTTTTGTGCACTAAAATGTAGCCTATCTTACAGAATGTTCCATGTGTTGCTTAGAAGAATGTGTATTCCTCATCAGATGGGTGGAATATTCTGTAGATATCTGTGAGTTCCAGTTGGTGTTAGGTGTGAATTAAGTTCATTGTTTCCCTGTTGATTTTTTTTCTTTGATGATCTGTCTCATGGTGAAAGTGGGGTATTGAAGTCTCCCATAATTATTGTGTCTATTCCAATGTATTCCTTTATTTCCCATGAAGATTTTTTTTTTAATGAAGCTAGGTGCCCCTGTTTGGGGGAATATATATTATGTAATATTTTTATTTCCTGATTGATTGTTCCTTTTTGTCATCTGTGTGTTCATTTTGTCTGCTCTAATTAGATTTAGATTGAAGTTTAATCTATCTGAAATAAGTATTGCGACTCCTGGGTTTGTTTGTTTGTTTGTTTTGCTTGTTTGTTTTCCCCTGCCTGGGTGTATAGTTTTGCAGCCTTTAATTCTGAAACTTTTAGAGTCTTTGTGGGTTAGATGAGTCTCTTGAATGGTACATATCAAGGGTTTATATTTTTTTCATCCAATTGACCATTCTAGGTCTATTAATTGGTGAGTTAAGATAATTTACATTAAGAGTAAATATTGAGAAGTGTTTATTTTTATGTATCCAGTTAGTGCTTGTTCCTGGTTTTTGATTCATATTTATCTTATTTCTTTCTGGATTTCCTCTCGTTAGTTGCTCATTTCTTTGATCTTCTGTCTTGTCTTATCTCCCATGTAAGTGATAGTTGATTGAGGATCC
Organism: Pedetes capensis; assembly: GCA_007922755.1. Lineage (NCBI taxonomy): Eukaryota > Metazoa > Chordata > Mammalia > Rodentia > Pedetidae > Pedetes > Pedetes capensis. Next base: position 23,651 of record VMDO01021794.1, on the reverse strand, counting down.
TCTGTAATGCTGGTTTGGTGGCTGTGAATCATTTGAATGTGGCAGTTTCATGGAATGTCTTATACTCCTCATCTATTTTGAAGATAACTTTGCTGGATAATATATTCTTGGTTGGAAGTTCTTCCTTTTTAGAACTTGAATGATATGTGGCCAGGTTTTTCTAGCCTTCAATGTTGATGTGGAGAAGTCTGCAGTTATTTTAATGGGTTTACCTTTATAAGTCATTTGGCGCTTTTCCCTCACTGTTTTCAAAACTGCTTCTCTGCTGTCTAAGGTAAGCATTCATGCAATAATATGTTGTGGGGAGGATCTATTTTAGTGTACCCTGGATGGGATTCTGAATGATTCAGTTGTATAAGTATCTATCTTTTTCATTACATTTGGAAAGTTTTCATTCAATATTTCTTGGAATAAATTTTCTAATCCTCTTATATTTCTTTCTGTTCCTTCATGAACTCCCTGAATGTTTAGGTTTTGTCTTCTTAAGTCATTCATATTTTAACATGTATCAGTACTTCATTCCTTTGGCTTAACAATATGCCATTGTGTGGCCTTACACATTTTTTTATCTACTCATAAAATGATGAATATCAGGGGTTTTTATATTGCTGTCATGTTGTATGATTATTTTAAGGTGAGAAGTACCTAAAATAGAAGTTGTGATAAAATTAGCTCATGATTTTAAAAAGATTTCATATACAAATTTAGTATTGATGCTTATACTATTTTTGTTGTTGTTGTTGTTAGATGCCATGGAGGCAGTGTCAGACATAACAATGCCACGTAAAACAGGCAAAACAGTATTGCTAGTGCTTCTCTGCTCTTCATAGCATTTTCAATGGCTGATTGATTTTTGGGAATGAGTTGTCAGGTCCTTCTCCCAAGCCTACAGTGTCTGGTGTTCCCAGGATTTCTCCCATCAAAGTACTAACCAGGCCCAACCCTGCTTAGCTTCCAAGATCAGAGAGGATGGGATGCCACAGTGGTACATCTGCAGGCTATGCTACTTTACCATATATTTAAATAGACTCTCTACTGGTTGCATTTTGTTTTACCTAGTCATCCTAGCTTATGCCTAGTTAGGGGAGCTTAAATAATACTCTAATTGTTCAGAATATAAGTTATAAAATCAGACAAGTTATTTATGTCTTGCTTCTCCAAAATAACATCCATGTAATTTGGGGTTTGTGTTAGTCAGCTTGTATATCACTGTGGCAAATTACCTGACAGAACAACTTAAGGAGGAAAGATTGGTTTATTGAGACTCATAGTTTAGAGGATCACAATCCCTAAGGATAGGAGACCTAGCAGAACAGCTCATGGAAAGGCCCATGGTGAAGTATCTCCTCACATTATGGTGGATCAGGAATAAGGAGAGCCTACTAGATCCACGATCCCACACCCAGTGGCATACATCTGTAAAGCTAAGACCTACCCCTGCAATCTGAGTCCCACCTCCTAAAGTTCCATAGCCTCCTAGGACAGTGCCACCACCTGGGGACTGAAGATTCAAATATATGAACTTTGGGGCACATTTTAGATTCAAACAGTAACAAAGTCAAAATATTTAAGCTGTTTTCAGTTGATTTTTCCACTGTAAATGGTGATAATAAAATCCCAAAGGATTCTGTATAGAGTCGGTTAAATAATAAATGCCAATGTGTATATCAATTACTAATATATGTTAGATATTATACTTGGGCTGGGGTTTAGCTTAGTTGGTATAGAGCTGTTCAAAGCTCTCTAAAAGCATAGGTTTGACTATCAGCATGGCAAAAATTGTAAAAGGACTTGTCAATCAACTCCCAAACCAGTTCTGAAACAGTCAGCCATTGATAACCCTAAGAGGGTCCATATGCATTGGACTCAAAAACACCTAACAGCAACAACAACATTATACTTAAATTTCCATAAGGAAAATAAATAGCAAAACTGAAATGATTGTTTGGATTTGCTAGATACACAAAGAAACAAACTCTTTCAAAACCAAATAACTAATATAAATAAAATTCATGATTCTAATTTTATGTTCTGCTGAATAATTAGAAAAAAATAGATTCTTCATGAAATTTACTTAGGTCTCACTTCTTTTTTCTCCCCTCCATATATTGCAATAACTTTATCACATGTATTTATCATTATCTTATATGATCTCACCAATTCTCAAGGAAATTTCATATATATTTGTAGGAAATAAACCTAAACTATGTAAACCCAGATCTAGACTATGATTAATTAATTGCTAGACTATGATTAATTAATTAATTAATTACTTTCCTCTTCTGAACTATACTTTCTTTAATTTCAGCCTATAAGAATAATATTCTTTTAAGTTTTACCTCACATGAAAAATGTTTCAATGTTTGCAGAATCCACATGTTTGATAGTAATAGACTTTGTTTCTTTTTGAAGTTGTATTTCTTTGAAGTTATGCTGCCAAAAAGCTAGGCTTGATTAATTTTCTATATATTGTTTAGTTTCTCCCCAATGGTTTTCAAGTACTCTAACCCTAGTATTGTGTCTATATTGCCTCCAGCATCCAAATAATGATCTTAAAGATAAGAGTGCAATCAGGTTCAAGATTATTATGATTTTTGTCTCTTTGTTGAAGTACTTCCTATGCATAATTGCTGCTTGTTTGTCTATTAAATAATTTTGCAGTAACTTTGAGTTAAAGAGAAGATCATCTTGTGGATCAAAGTGGCTGGGAAAATTAATAAATGTTTAAACCCACAAACAAACTTGTAAACTTAGAGGCTAGTCACAAAAATGTTATTTCATATGGTTCTTCAGGAAGAATGTAAAATAATTTATTAATACAAGATATATTTCCTGCAGTTAGCTTAAATTTCTAAAAAAGAGACTTTTGTTAATTTTCTTTTAATCTCTTAATTATCAGTCATGCTGGTATTCTGATTTGTTTCGGCATAGGCACTACCACTTAGAGACATTAATGTTAGATTGTAAGATGTTTATGTGTCATTAACAGGTAGTGATATCATACTTCTTTTCAGGATATAAAAATAGCCAATTACCAATAGTAATTTGAAAGTACTTCTTTATAAAAGTATATAAGATAAATAACTTTATCAATTAGAATTTGTCAGGGAATCCAAGCCTGGTAGTGCTTACCTCTAATCCCAGCACTGGGAAAGTTTAGGCAGGAGGATCACAAATTTGAGGTTGGCTTGGGCTACATAGCAAGGCTGTGTCTAAAAAAGAAAACAACAAAACAAAACAGAATTGAATTTACCAGGAATGGTAGAGGACAAGGGGATTATGAATAGGCTATATATTCACCCTAGTGTTTATACATGCTATGATAAGTAGAAAAGGATTCTAACAGATGAGCAGCATATCTATAAGAAGATACAACGAAAACATTGTGGGAGGAATTAGAGATTCTAGCTTCTACTATGAGTAGGAACATCGGACAGAAGAAAATGTATCCAATGAATATTTATGAGATTTTTTTGTGATATACAAATATTTTTATATTTGCCATTGAGGAGAATCAAAATAAGGATATATTTTTCCTCATTGCTTCTGGGCTCCATTTATATGTAGCAGGATTTTTTTTTCATTTATTATTTGGAATATGGTGGATAGAAACATGTTTTAAAAAGTGGATGTAAGCCAGGTGCGGTGGCACACGCCTGTAATCCCAGCAGCTCAGTAGGCTGAGGCAGGAGGATCGCAAGTTCAAAATCAGAGGCAGTCTGTGTAATTTAGCAAGCCCCTGTCTCAAAAACTAAAAAAACTTAAAAAAAAAAAAAGGGCTGGGGGGGCAGCTCAGTTGTACAGCACTTGCAAAGAATGCAAGCATGAGGCCCTGAGTTCAACCCCAAGTACTGCAAAAGAAAAAAGCTGCATGTAGTTGTACACCCCTATTTTCCCATAGTCCCAGCACTTGGAAAGCAGTACCTCCATCTTCTCAAAGGAGGAATTGTTGTTTAAGGCCAGCCTACTTTTTTATCAAAAAAAAAAAAGTTTCACAGTGACTCAGTTGGACTTGAGTTGCAAGGGATGTATGTTTCATTTTATGCTTGAAGAAAGCTTCTTTTCTATAAACTATCATGTAGATTTTCATTCATTTGAATATATTATGTTTGTCTTCTGAAAAATCAAACTCAGGACACTTATCATATTCCATAAGAGAATATTGTAATATTCACAAATTATCTAAATTACAAATTACAATAATGTTGCTATAGTGGAAATGTTCAATTTGAAGTTTGTATAAACACATCAGTAGAAAATCGTACCCTGAAACAAAAGTAGAGTATCACACCCAAGTAAAAACTCTCAAAATAAAAGACATAACAACACTAATTTGTTAGTTTTATAGCGTCCATATTATATAAAAATCATTGTTAAAAATGAAGAGTAGATTGTTTATATCCAGATATCCAGAGCAAAGTAGACATTCTAAGTGAGTTACAGAGAATTGAAGAGGAAAGGAAAATGGGCACATTATATAATAATTTTATTTAAAAATAAAAATTTGATGCTAAATTTATACCAGGAGATGTGAATGGGTATATGCCATGTTGTTGTTGTTGTTAGGTGCCATCGAGTCGGTATCCTACTAATAACGACCCTCTGTATGTACAACAGGGGAAACACTATTGTCAGTGCTTCTCTGCTGTGCATAGGGTTTGCAATGGCAGATTGATTTTTGGGAGGGGGTTGCCGGGTCCTTCTCCCAAGCCTACAGTATCTGGTGTTCCTAGGCGGTCTCCCATCCAGGTACTAACCAGGCCCGACCCTGCTTGGCTTCCGAGATCTGGTGGGATCGGATGCCACAGGGCTATTGCTGCAGGCATATGACATGTAGTGCCTGGTAATTTCTTTTTTCTTTCTTTCTTTCTTTCTTTCTTTCTTTCTTTCTTTCTTTCTTTTTATTTTATTTTTTTTTTTTTTTGACAGTCTCACTGTGCATCCCAGACTGGCCTGTAACTCTGGATCTTCTTGCTTCAGACTCCCTAAATCTGGGTTTACAAGCTTGCTAAAGGTCCATACCACAATGTGTAGGTCCTCTCAATATTTTTTAAAGCAAAGAAAAGAAATGATACTCTCTATATTCATTAACTGGACTAAAAATAGGTCAAGTAAAATTAGATGTAGTTCTATGTAAGTGTTATTTACTCTTAGAGCATGTTAATAGGTTTTTTGAGTACATAATGTTCCTTTTGAAATGGATTGCCTGTTTCTATTAAGGTTTCAAACCCATAATGGATAGCTAACAATCATTGTGCATTCAGCTGGTAAAGAGGGCAATTACAGATGATCACAATATTAAAGTATGAAATGCTGTTACTGTTATTGAAGATACATTTACCTACACTGCATATTTGAACTCTACAATTCTGCAATTTGATATATTGTTAAGCAAAATTGTTCTTGGGGAGCTATTACATTGTAAATTCTTTACTTTTTAAAATTTTGTATTAAAAATGTAACTGTTTTATGTGCTAGTCTTCCCCTTAAATTCAAAAAACAAATCCAGGCATTTTCCCACGAGAGCAATTCAAAAAATTTGAAGTCACTTCTCATGTACACTCTCTCTGTCTCTCTCTGTCATTCTCTCTCTATCATTCTCTCTCTTTCTTTCTTCTTTCCTTCCTTCCTTCCTTCCTTCCTTCCTTCCTTCCTTCCTTTCTTCCTTCCTTTTCTTCCTTCTTTCCTTCCTTCCTTCTTTTTTAATTACTTTTTAATTGTAAATATTTATGAAAGATAGCATGATAATTCAGTTTATATATACAACATGCACTTATTAAATCAGTTTCATTGACACATTTCTTTAAACATTATAGAAAATCTTTTTTATTAACATTTAACGAAAATTGTAGATATTTATGAGGTATAGGGTTTTGTTTTGTTTGCGGTACTGGAGGTTGAACAACCCAAGGTCTCACACTTGCATGCTCTTCAAGTGCTGGACCACTGAGCTGCACCCTCAGCCCCATTTTTTTTTACTTTTTGAGACAGGGTCTCGCTAAGTTCTGCAGACTGCCCCTCATCTTGAACTTGTGATCCTCCTGCCTCTGCCTCCCCAGCTGCTGAGATTATAGGCTTGTGCCACTGCACCCGGCTTTACTATTATTTTTTTAAGTTGCATACAGTGAGAATAATTATGGGATTTTCATAGAGTTGCACCCTGTATTTTGCACTTGTTCTCTTTCCCTTTTCCCCCTCTATGTTCTTCCCCCTCCCTCTCCCACCTGTCCTATCACCCTTCCCCTCCCACTAGTCTTCTCCTCATTCATGATGGCTCCACTTGTATTTTCCAATCTTAGATATGTACAATTGTGTGTGTATATATGTACATATATATATGTGTATATATATGTGTGTATATATGTATGTGTATATATATACACACACATATATGTATATAGACACATATATATGCATGCATATATATGTATATATATATTTTTTTTCTTTAAAGTAGATCTAATTTCCACATATGAGAACATATTTTTCTTTTTGAATCTGGGTTATTTCTGTTAAAATGATGATCTCCAGTTCCATCTATTTTGTTATATGACGTAACTTCATTCTTCTTTACTGTTGCATAATATTCCATTATATATACACGACATTTTTTTAATCCAGTCATCTTTTTCTGGACATCTGTTTCTGGACATGATTTGTTAATGTCTGTGTTGTTGTTAGTCATTCTGACTGGGGTGAGATGATATCTCAGTGTAGTTTTGATTGGCATTTCTCTGATGGCTAAGGATATTTTTCATATGTTTATTGGAGTTTTATATTTCTTCCTTTGAGGACTGTGTGTTCTGTTCCATTGTACACTTATTTATTGTATTATTTGTCACTTTTGTGTTGAATTTCTTCAGTTCTTCCTGTATCCTAGGTATTAATACTTTCCAGATGTATCAGATGCAAAGATTTTCTTTTTTTTTTTTTTGTATATTCTCCCTTTATATGGTTTCCTTTGCTATCCAAAATCTTTTTCATTTTATATAATCCCATTTGTCAATTCATAAGACAGTTTTGTAGGCAACTGGAGTCTGGTTAAGAAAATACTTGCCTATGCCTATGTGATGGAGTGTGTTCCTTCCATTCGAAGTTGCTTCTGCAAGATATTGTTTCCCTTTTAACTATCAATCCCACATAAAACATTATAATCACTATAAGCAGTCATTTCTAATATTTATTTTACCTCTTAAAATGCAATACCTGCTTATAAGTAGTAATTTTTGAGTCATATCACTTTGTCCCTTATTACTTATGATACTTTGGGCAATTATTTAAGCTATTGATGTCTATTTTGTCACCGATAAATTGGAAATAACATGTACCTTAAAATGGTGTTGTGAAGATTAAATTGGACCTCCTGAATCTTTCATTCTATGTATGTCCTACCACAAAGCATGTCAATTCTAGGAAGAACTGCAGGAACTAGCCCCAGGAGATCAGATCCATTGCCATGTTCCATAGAAAAATAAAAGGGGGACACGTGCATGAATAATAACAACTGTGCTCACATCACAGACTTCTTGCATTGTTCCACCTTTTCCCCCTGTAAAAAGACTTTTACATCCTTAACCCCAAAGATATATTTCCAGATTACTAATAAACCTAATTCTTTCCCAGCCTGCAGCTGTAGCCCTGTGGCATCCGATCCCGTCAGATCTCGGAAGCTAAGCAGGGTCAGACCTGGTTAGTACCTGGATGGGAGACCGCCTGGGAACACCAGATACTGTAGGTTGGGAGAAGGACCTGGCAACATCCTCCCAAAAATCAATCTGCCATTGAAAACCCTATGAACAGCAGAGAAGCACTGACAATAGTGTTTCCCCTGTTGTACAGAGGGTCTCTATGAGTCGGATACCGACTCGATGGCGTCTAATAACAACAACAATAACAATTCTTTCCCACCAATTCCCCTCTCCTGAATACTGATTTTTGAGCAGTGAGCAGACCAGATTTTAATCCCAGTAACAATAAAGTGTATGGAGGGAAAAAATATTTTTTTTCTATTCTACGTGATTTCTTAGATGGAATGCCTTGTAACAAAAGACTAATAAAAGAAAATGAACAGAGGTATATTAACATCTGCTTCTAAAAATACATCAGAAAAACCCAGGTAGTCCTGTAAATCTCAAAGAGGTAGGTTTTATTTCAGGCTTAAATAACAGCCTCATCCAAAACAAAGAAAGAAAAGCGATGAGGTACGTCATTGTGCAAAGGTGACCAGGAAAACATGAAGAAAGGTAAGGTTTCTTCACAAATTTTGTTGTCTTCTTCATTGATTGTAGTATCTAGTGTTTTGGAGTTATCCATCTTCTCCTAAAATAGAGGCAACATTCTTACAGAGATTTCATTTATAGATGCAAACTTTCCTTACAGAAGGATAAATTCTACTCTATTTTCAGAGCTTCTCTTGTTTGCAGTTTCCTCAAATAACCAGATCTAAAGTGTCCTTTTACCAAAAAAGGCACATTTTGAGATAGCATATTCTACTCTGCTGTAATCATAATTTCTGGTGCCATATTCAGTACCCTACACACCTATGCAATTGTTGGGCATTATTGATATTATTATAAAATTCTCTCTACCCCCCATTCCAAACATTTACTTAAAATGCATTTTTACCAGTTATAATACAGTCAATTCTGTAAGAGAATTAAAGGCTATTAGTTTCCTTTTTGGCAGAACTCTTTTTTTGTTAGATAAGAGAATTTTAGAGAAAACCAGCTCCCTGGGCTTGGGAGAGGAGTGGAGAAGGATCAATTACTTATAAATTAACGAAGGATAAATTGAGTCAGAAGCACCTGGATGCTGAGGCAAATTCTTAGACCTTCCAATTTGCTTTTGTTCAACGTGCTTAGCATGCTAAAATGCTTTACTTTTGGACATAATTTCATGAGCCTCAACATTATATTATTATTACTACTTTTTGTTTGAACCTGTTGCCTCATCTTAGCAAGTTTAATTGTATCATAACCTCCTTATTTAATGCAATATTTTTTCCAAAGAATATTTTGTCAATAATATACATTCACATATATGATTAATATACTCTCTAAACTTTAATTTGGCTCATAGGTAAAAAAAATGTGATGAAGAACTAGACTAATAAACTGACTGAATACTATAAGCAGCTTCTCCACAAACTAAAAGTATACATGTTTTAAATAATTTTAGATATTATCTTTTGATAGCAATTCTGTCTAAATGTTTATACATTAGTCAATATGTGCCTCCACAGTTATGCTTGAGTATTTATGAATACCACATACATAAGGATTGTTGTACAATCTCTTAATGTTAGAAAACAACTGAATTTAATGTCATAACTTAATCTGAATACAGCTCTGTAAATTCCCAGTGAATATCTGTTCTGAAAGACCATTTAATATTCATTTAAACATCATAGAACCAATTGGGAGGTTAACTTTAAAAATATATCTAATATTTGGGCTTCTTTCTTCAACAGTGTCGGGGCTCAGCTCAGGCCCAGCAGAGGTCAGAGCCTTGCCCAGACACCATGTGGGTATCAGGTACCCACTGAACAGCATTGGTGTTATGGCCAGTGGCACCAATGAAGGACCTTGGGAGACCTTCAAAGGAAAAACAGGAAAGGAAGATTTATTGGGTGCTGCCTAAGTGGGGTGCAACAAGCAAGCAACCCCTAAGCAAGTGCTATAAATGCTGACTCTAAGCCTGCAGCATGGAATGCTGCAGGATGAGTGCTGGAACAGCTCAGCCTTAAAGGCACAGCTACAGCAGCAGGTGTTCCGTTGGGCTAGAGGTCAGTTGGTCTTGACTCTCGCAGCTCTCCTTCTCTGCCTCCCTCCTTCCCAGGGATGGGAGAAATTGGGAGGCTCTTTGTGGCTTGATTGTAGCCTTCAGTCCTTCGGGGCCCCTGGTCTTGACCAGGTCGGCTTGCTTGAAGAGTCCGCTGGAGTAGGGAGCGCTGGTCGAGGTGATGGGGTTCAGTTGGCAGTTGACGGACAGTCAGAAGTAGTAAGGGTGAAGGGGGTCCAGGAGCCCTGCTTATATAGGGCCCCAAGGGGGGCACGTGACTGGGATTAGCCAATCAGGGCACACACCTGACAGGTACAGCAGGTAAACTGACATACCTGCCAGGTAGGGACAGTTATGTAATGAAAATGACAAGGATAGCCAATCAGGATTGAGGTAGTTGGGGCAGGCCAGGCTGGTCAGATGCCATCTTTGCTCACTTGATGGGAGAGGCAGGTGTGAGTGAGTAAGATGTAGCCCTGGGGTCAACTAGGGACCAGCCCCTCAGGCTATTATGAGGGACCCTGGTTATGGGTAGATTTTAAAAATCCCCAACACAACAGTAATATTCCTACTTCCCAGATTTCTAGCACTTTTACTCTAATTCCTCAACTATCAATATTTAGTGATTCCATGAACTACAGGTATAATTATCTCAGAATGTTGAAGAAATAATGACTGGTCAGGCAGAGTACTCAGTTCTGAATAATTCTGAGTAAGTTTTTAAATTCATTTTTAGATTGTTATGGTGTCATTAGGGATGGAAAAATTGGTTTGGACAGACAGAATTATCAGACATCTCATCTCAACTTAAGCACAATAAAATTCCAGAAAACTTAGATTCTGAAAGCCACAAGCAGCAACATAACAGATTTTTTTCATTCAGGGATTATCTGGTGTGCAATTTCCAAATGTCACAAATTCCAAAAAAATTCATTAAATCACCTTATATTGTCTAGATACTTTTTATTCTACTTTGCATAATATTTTCCAAGCCACACTAAACTTTCATTTCAATTTCCCTACAAATACCAGATTATCATGTATTATTATAGAGGAGTTCCAGGTTCTGTCCCGGTTCTTTGGTCTTATTAACAAAAGATGTATACAGCACACCAGCAAACAAATATTTTATTTATAATAAGAAGTGAAAATAATTGAGGATAAGCATATAAGGAAGTGAATGCATACATGCTGGGACCATTGAGTGTTTCTTTTACTGTGTTATCTGCTATATGTGTGTGTATATATATATATATATATATATATATATATATGGCTGTGATTTTCATATTAAAATATTTGCACATACATGATGAATTAGGAGTAATGTAATTCTTTTCTAATAGTGAGATAGTCATATACACTGTGTAGATATTTGAGGCCATGTGTATACTCAGTTTTAAGTATTTGCCCATAACAATCAAGCCGCACTGGTGGAAGGTAATGTAGCAATCATCTGTCGGGGTGTTTGAGGTACTTTGCATGGTCTGGGATTTCATCGTGCTCAATGATTGTGAAGATCTGAGAGGGTTTCTTCAAAAGCAGAATACTTCCCCTTTTAGATTGCAGTAGAGGAATGGGTAGCTGATATTTTAAGAAGAAAACAATGGGGTGATAGTTTAATGAGAGGATTGACCATTTTCCCCATCCTTGACTCTCTGGCCTAGTAATTGTTTCTTAACACCTCCCATACCTAAGAGACTTGGCTGCCCTGTTCCCTTTTAAAGATAATACTTTCTCTCTCTGCTTTTCCTTCTCCCTTTCCATCTCCATGCTATTAAATATCTTGCTAACTAAACATTCATTAAAATTGGAACATGGAAAATATGTAGTTTATATGTAGTATGTATATGTATATGTATGTATATGTAGTATGTATTCATAAGTAATATGAAGCTAGGAAAATTATAAATCATTAAAAGAGAAATGGAGTGCAAAAACATTGACATCATAGGCATCAGTCAGCTAAAATGGACCAGCACAGGCCATTTTGAGTCACATAATCATATGGTCTACTATACTGGGAACAACAAACTAAAGAGAAATGTGGTTGCATCCATCATCAAAAAAGACATCTCTAGATCTGTCCTGAAATGCAGTGCTGTCAGTGATAAAATAATATCCATGGCCTACATGGAAGGCCAGTAAATGAATATTATTCAAATTTATGCACTCACCACTAAGGCCACAAATGAAGAAAGGGAAGATTTCTACCAGCTTTTACAATGTGAAATATATCAAACTGGAAATCAGAATGCACTGAAAATTACTTGAGACTGGAGTACAAATATTAGAAACAAAGAAGGTAGCTCACTAGTCAGAAAATATGGCATTGGTGACAGAAATGATGCCAGAGATCACATGATAAAATTTTGTGAGACAAATGGCCTTTTCAAAGCAAATACATTTTTTCATCAACATAAATGGTGACTCTACACATGGACTTCACCAGATTGAATATACAGGAACAAAATTGACTACATTTGTGGAAAGAAATAATAGAAAAGCTCCATATCAAATTTCAGAACAAGACCAGATGCTCATTGTGGATCAGACCATCAACTGCTCATATATGGAAGTTCAAAGTAAAACTGAAGAAAATTAGAACAAGTGCACAAGACCCAAAGTATGACCATGAGTATATCCCACCTGAATTCAGAAGCCACCTCAAGAACATGTTTAATGCATTAGACACAAATGATAGGAGACCAGATGAGTTGTGGCATGACATCAAAGATATCATTCATGAGGGGACCAAAAGATAATTAAACAGACAAAAATGAAAGGACCAAATTACATGTCAAAAGACACAGAAACTTGCCCTTGAACATCTAGCAGCTAAAGTAAAAGGAAGACATGATGAAGTTAAAGAACTAAACAGAAGATTTCAAAAGGCAACTCTAGTAGACAAAAATCAAATATTTAAATGACATGTGAAAAGAGCTGGAGACAGAAAACCAAAAGGAAGAACATGCTCTGCTTTTCTCAAGCTCAAGGAATTGAAAAAAAAAAATTGAAGCCTCAGGTAGCAGTAGTGGAAGATTCTACACTGAAAATATTAGATGATGCAGGAAATATTGAAAGAAGATGGAAGGAGTACAGAATCATTATACAAAAATGAACTGTTACATGACCAACCATTTCAAGAGGTTGCATATGATGAGGAAACAATAGTATTGGAGGACAAAGTAGAAGCTGCCATGAGGGAATTGGTGAAACACGAGGCTCCAGGAATAGATGGACTACCAACAGAGACGATTCAACAAACAGATACAGTACTAGAGATGCTAAAATGGTATGCCAAAAGATATGGAAAATAGCTAGCTAGCCAACTGACAGGAAAAGATCTGTATTTGTGCCTATTCCCAAGAAATCCAACTAAATGTGAAAACCATCAAACAATATCATTAATATCGCATGCAAGCAAAATTTTACTAAAGGTCATTCAAAAGCAATTGCAGCAGTACACACACAGAGAAGTGCCAGAAAATCAAGCCAAATTCAAAAGAGGGCAGGGAAAAGGGACATCATAGCTGATGTCAGATGGATATGAGCCAAAAGCATAGAATATCCAAAAGATGTTTATCTATGTTTTATTGACTATGCAAAGGCATTTGACTGTGTGGATCATAACAAATTATGGATAAAACAGCTAAGAGTGGGAATACCAGAGCACCTAATTATACTCATGAGGAATCTGTACATGGGCCAGGAGGCAGTCATTTGAACAGAACAAGGAAACACTGCTTGGTTTAAAGTCAAGAAAGTTGTGTGTCAGTGCTGTATCCTTTCACCACATCTCTTCAATTTCTATGCTGAGCAAAGAATCTGAGAAGCTGGACCTTATGAAGAAGAACGCAGAATCAGGGTTGGAGGTAGATTCATTAGTAACCTGTGCTATGCAGATCACAAAATTCTGCTTGCTGAAAGTACAGAAGATTTGAAACATTTACTGATAGAGATGAAAGAATGTAGCCTTCAGTATGGATTGCACTCAACATCAACAAAACAAACATCCTTACAATTGGGCCAGTATGCAACGTCACAGTAAATGGAGAAAAGATTGAGGTTGTCCATGATTTTACTTTACTTGGTTGTACAATCAACATCTATGGAAGCAGCAGTCAAAAAATCAAAAGATTCCTAGCTTTTGGAAAAGCTGTGGCAAAAGATCTTTATAAAGCATTGAAAAGTAAAGATGTTACATTGAAGATGAAGGTGTGCCTGACTCATGCCATGATATTTTCAGTCACATCATACTGTTGTGAAAACTGGACATTGAACAAGGGAGACAGGAGAAGAATTGATGTCTTTGAATTATGGTGCTGGAGACGAATATTGAATATACCCTGGACTTCCAAAAGAACCAAGAGATCGGTTTTAGAAGGGCAACCAGAGTGCTCCTTGGAAGCAAGGATGGCTAAACTGTGCCTTATTTATTTTGGACATGTAGTCATGTAGTTAAGGAGATACCAATCCCTGGAGAAGGACATCATGTTTGTGAAAGTGGCAGGTCAACCCAAAAAAGGAAAACCCTCCAATAGATGGATTGACACAGAGTCTGCCACAAGGGGCTTAAACAAAAGTAAAATCTTGTGCCTGGCACAGAATCATAAAGTGTTTTGATATGCTGTACATAGCATCCCTATGAGTTGAACCCAACTTGACAGCACCTATCAGCAACAACAATTTCTAGTTGCATTTAGTGTCTTTTTTATGTATCACTTTTCCTAGGAAACCTTCTCTGATACAGCTCCAATTCCCCCATCTACCTTGTCTCCATTAGGTGTCACTGTTATGAGCTTCCCTATCTCTCTGTATGATTTATGCATTACATAGCCAGTTCCCACTAGATATTGATAACAAGAAAAATAATAACGTTATTAATTGTATATTGTGTGCCTTCTACTCTTAGCTACTTTTATTTATATTTCTCTGAGTTATACAAATTAAGTAATTAAAGTGTAGAAATGTGAAAGAACTTATGCAAAATCATATACAGCTATCAATGAATGATCTTGAGAACTATCTTTTGTAGGGACCTAATGACTAAATCATCATATTTAAAAATCTAAAATGAAAAGTATCCCCCAAGTGATCAAGGTATGTAATAACAGTGTCCCTTCAATTAATTTCTGAAAGAAGAAAAATAAAAGATCAAATGATAATATACTGGACATATTTCTTATTTTACACATACAACTAGAATGCCCACAGAAAAATGTTCATCATATAGAAGGAAGTAAAATATTTGTTGATAGTATTAGTCATCTTTAAGAGGTATTCAAAAGAAAAGCATGCATATGAGGAGATAAGTCCTTTGCATGTCTTTATTGGGAAAAAATTGCCCAAAGTAACTGAAGGAGAGGAAACATGATTTTAAATTGATTTCAGAGGTGTCAATCTATGATGGGTTGACTCCATTGCTTTTAGGTCTGTGTAGTTGTTGTTCATTGTTGTCAAGTTGGGTCCTACTCATAGTGACCCTATGTAAACAGAACGAAACATTCCTTGACATTGTGCCATTCCCGGCACTACTGATAGTTCTTTGCTATTCATAGGGTTTTTGATGGCTGATTGTTTTTGGCGTGGGAAACTGAGTCCTTCTCCCAAGCCTATAGCACCCAGTAATTCCAGGTTGTCTCCCATCCAAAGACTAACCAGGCTAACCCTGTTTAGCTTCTGAGATCTGACAAGATCAGCCAGCATGATATGGCTGTAGGCTTTAGTCATTTGGCAAGGCCAAAACTTGGTGATCCCTGGTCTAATGGGAACCACTGCAGCACAGCAATATCAGAGCCCAAGTGGGTGAATGAGCCAAGCTTCATCTGTGTTTACAGCTGCTTCCCATTGCTCACTTTATTGCCAGAGCTCTATGGAAATTAGTCTTCTAGGAAACCAGAAATGGATGGTCCCTTGAAAAATGCATGCTCCCAGTGACTTACTTCCTACAACTAGGCCCTACCTTGCAATAGCTCTAGTGCACTTAACTGGGAATTCATCGACGGATCAATTCAAGAGGTTAGTGCTCTCATGATCCAACACTTCCTAGAAGCCCATCCACTTGCAACAAAACCTTTAACTCATGAGGCTTGGGGAGTCATTTCAGGTTCAAACCATAACACA
Source organism: Pedetes capensis (assembly GCA_007922755.1). Classification (NCBI taxonomy): domain Eukaryota; kingdom Metazoa; phylum Chordata; class Mammalia; order Rodentia; family Pedetidae; genus Pedetes; species Pedetes capensis. Next base: position 7,745 of record VMDO01021794.1, on the reverse strand, counting down.
TGTGAGATCTAATCTTCGGGTTTATTTAGCCATATTTTTATAAGGAAGTCTACCAGGTGTTAAAATCTGTTACAAAAACTAGAAATAGGATTCACTGTAAGAATCAAATAAATATGAACAAAAAGGTCTCTCAAACTCACATTTACTTTCCATATGCATTAGGAGTACATTAAATTTAGTATTTCTAGGATACCACATTACCTGGTAAAATGAAAATTCAATCAAAGAGTATGTCCTTGGTGGCAGCTCAGCATTCTTAACTCTTCAACCTTTTAGTGCTCTGAAAAATTTTGATGGAAGTATATATTTATATTTCTGTGTTAAAAAGAATCACTCCATTAAGACAAGATGGCCAAGGGATTTCAATACCATGAAAAAAGAAGGGAAGGTAGAAATATTTTCTACACTCTATTTGAATGTAAAGGTGCTAGAATTTAGCACAGTTAGAGTGCTGATCTGTGCTCTCTGAGGACCTGTGTTTGATCCCCAGCACAGCAAAAACAGGAGAAAGATATGGCAATCCACTCCCCAAGGACTTCCGAAACAACCAGCCATTGAAAGCTCTAGAAAGGTCACCGTGAGTTGGACCCAACTCAATGGTGCCTAAAAACAACAACAATTTGAATATAAAACTTGTTTCAGATTTTACAAATACATGAATATACACACATTTGCATAATGTTACATGCATATATTTACTATTAAGATATTTATAATTTTTATTGATTGAACCGTCAATATAAATGTCATTTCCTTACTAAACTATAAAATGCTATATTGTGAAATTTCTTTACCTGAATTGTGTGCACTGTTTTGTCAGACTGTTAAATAATATGTGTGATCCTAATTGGAAAGGTATTTATTTTAGTTTCTTAAACTATGCCATCACCTCTTTGTGTGTGTGTATGTGTGTGTGTGTGTGTGTGTGTGTGTGTGTGTGTGTGTGTGTGTGAAATTTAGAATTTTCCAATACGTTATTATGTGATCTGCTTGCTTTATTTCTGGTTTGGAAAATAAATGCAAAAGGAGCTTACTTATTTAATGACTTAATCATTTAGGAAGTGTTTTCAATTTTAAATTTTTAGAGATATTAGTGTAGTTAATAGACATATTTATTTTCTTCTTATAAATAGGCAGGTGTATTTTTTTGTGTGTACATGTGCATGTTTTCCTGTTTGGGTGACTTATAATAGAAAATGCTTAGTTCTTTCAGAGTTATAGTAGCAATCTAAGGATAATGACTCCTTTGGATAATAATAACTGTCATGATGTCAATAGGGCTTACATGTCTTCCTATGAGAAAGGCACACTTTTTAAAAAATTAATCCTAATTCTGTCATGTAAGCAGACTGTTTATATAAACAATAGTGAGGCTTGGTCAGTCACCCTTGTTTTCTACACTTATATGGGGCCAATTCTGAAACATCTGGCAGCAGACATTAAGACATGCTCAACAAGAACATAAAATAAAAATTCCCAAGTCTTCAAGAGCTAACCACACAAAATAGTAGCAAATTATTGATGTTGCTCTTGCCACAGCTACTAATGCAAGTTAAAACATCCTCGAGTTATGACTATAACTAGATTTATACAATCTAAAAATTTTAACAGTTAATGGTGTATATAAGGAATTCATTTGGGAGAAGTTTCGAGGAATGGACACTGATTTTCCTATTGATAAATATGACCCAAATTAAATATATATTTTGATATGTTGATATCAGCTTCTCTTGATTCATATATATATATATATATATATATATATATATATGCGCTGCAGTCTCTGAGGTCCCGAGTTCAATTCCCAGCACCATAAAAATGGGAGAAGGGCCTGGCAATCCACTTCCAAGGCAATCCCGAAACAGTCAGCCATTGAAAACCCTATGAGGGTTGCTATGAGTCAGATACCGACTCGACGGCACCTAACAACAACAACAACAACATATATTTGTAAAGAATTATTTATAATCAAATAATCACCTCAACCTATCAGTTATTTTCATTTTTCTGTATTCTTTTGCAATTCTTATTCATGTGTAAACATATTTTAACAGAATCATAGATTCATTTTTTTGTGTTCTGTACATCTTAACTTAATCATAGTCTTTCTATCTACCTACAAAATATTTGTAATTATAATATCAATAATTGAGTAATATTCTGTCATAAAATCTTAATTTTATTATTTTTGTTAAGTATTTTGAAATGATACCCAGGCCTTTCCTCTTAACACAACTCCTGGTATTATATTTAATATGTGGACATGCGTTAGTATTTTTTAAGATTAATTACATATGTTTGATTAACATGGTGAGTGTACATACTAATAGGGTTCCAATGTAATATTTCAATACATGTATCCAGCATTAGCTGATCAAATACAGCCTTATTTTATTCAAATACTCTTCCCCAACTCCAAATCCAGTAACCACTATTCTACATTCAACTTCCAAATATGAGAGAGAATATGGAGTACTTGTCTTTCTGTGTCTGGTTAATAGTAAAAAAGCTTTTTATGTGATAATATTGTGATTTGAGATGCCACAAAGTCTTGAAAATTTGCTCTTTCCTATATCATGAAGTACAATCCTTGTATAGCTTAAGTGTTAGTAGACATTTCTATGCCTGAATTCCTGGGGGCAGTAGGTATGAGAATGATTCTAACTGTGAGAGTAAAGCATTTGTTACAAAGTTTCTTCCCCTCTGGATTGTGTTTTCAAATGTAGTCAGTGACATCAAGGGATTAGGAGTCTCCAGGCAGGGGGCAGTTTGTGATTAGCTCCCTCACTATACCAAGTATGAAGAACTTTAACATGTTCTTAACTACTCTAAATCAGAGAACTTAATGATAAGTTATATTTAGAAATCTAAACTGAGCTGAAAATTTAAGTTTATACATTTCTAGGGTCATATTTTATTCTTAGCTATAGTTGTCTTTCTCTTATACAGTAATTATTTATTACATCTTATGTGTAAATCACAGTTGTGGATTTTGGAAATATACAGATTAATTTTAACTTTGAATCTATGTATTAGTTGCTGAAGTAGGATTAAGACTTTCTGTGTCTTGTCAAAATATGTTTACCTTCAATAGATTGTTTTGTGTTGTTTGCTTATTTGTTTGCTTGTTTAGAATCAGGATCTCCTTGTGTAATCCAGGCTGGTTTGGCTGGCTTGGAACTCACTATGTGGACTATGGAGGAGGATGGGATTATAGGCAAGCACCAACATGCCTGGCAATAGTTTGTTCTTTTTCAATTCTTTTCCTCTTCTCTTCTCTTTCTTTCCTTTTCTTTTCTTTCTTTCTTTTCCTTCCTTCCGACCTCTCTCTCTCTCTCTCTCTTTCTCTCTCTTTCTTTCTTTCTTTCTTCTTTCTTCATACTAGATGGTTGATTCCAGGTCCATGCACATACTTTGCAAGTGCTCTATCACTGAGATGTATCCCTTGCCCACTTACTACTCACCAAATTACACAGGTTGCCTCTGACCTCTAGCCTGTGATCCTCCTGCCTCTGCCTACTGAGACACTGGGATTACAAGCATGCACTGCTGTGCTTGGCAATAGTTTATTCTTAACAGAAGGTTACACTAAAGATTTTATGAGAAGATATGAAAGTTTGTACCTGGTATGCTTCTCAGTGTGTTTATGCTTTTATAAAATAATACCTTAGACTGGGTAACTTATAAAGAATAGAAATTTATTTCTCAGTTCTGGATGACAGGAAGTCAAAATCAAGGTCCCATATGTCCGCTTAGGTACTGGCCTCTAATTCTAGAATGTCGATTTGGCATTGTATCCCTCCAGGGACTAAGGCTGTGTTCCAAAATGGTAGAAGGGACCCCCTTCAAAAAACTTCTACAAAGTTCCCTCCAGCTTTCTTATAAGGCATTAATCCCATCCAGGACGGTAGAGTTTCCATGACCAAATCACTTCCCAAAACCCTGCCTCTAAGTACAGTTGCATTGGTGATTAACTTTCAACATGAATTTTGGAAGGGACACAATATTCAAACCATAGCAACTTCTTGCAGATAAAGAAGAAAAAGTTGTTTTTAAAAGTAAAATATCCCTTGGAATTTTCTGTTTTAATTCAGGACAATGCAGTAGAGGTTAGGTTTTTCACCCAATTGAAACAGCCAAAAAAAAGTAAAAAAGAAAAAGAAAAGAAAGAAAGAAGAAAACACATTTTACTTATTGGGTTTCAGGATCATGATCCCTGAGAGAGGGACACAAAGTGAACACGATGTTCCCTGTGGTTTATGGTCTAGAGAGATTGTCCAAACTACTGTTCAGGGATAATTCAAATGAATCCTGGAAATCTCTCTGAGATTAGGAAAAGCAGGTGACTGACAAGACTGAGGCTGCAAGAATTCATAAAAAAATGCTGGAATGAAAGCAGCTTTATGAAGAGACAGCTCACAAGATTTGTGGGATCCTCCTCAAGTCTTTAGGTGGATATTGATTGGAACAGGTATCTGAGGAAAGTTCCTCTGACTATGGGGGAAAAAATCCTTACAAAGAACATAAGAATAATTCTTAGTACTTACATGAGTCAGAGAATATTTCATGTTCTATGTAGCTGGAGTTTAAAATTCTAATTTCCATAGTGCAAGAAACTATACATTACTAGACATAGTCAGAGGGATCTACCTTAGTAGTGAGCCATAATTATTCCCAAAATGATCACAGTTCAGGACAAAGCTAACAACTAAAATCACTCGTCCAGGAAAGCATCACAACTTTCCAAATACTGTACCTGCTTTCTAACACAATGTTCAAAAATACTTAGAGGAAAACAAAAACATAGAGTGAAATACTGCTAGATATTTGAGAAAAAATTATAACCCATTCTTTGGTGGTGTTGTTAGAAGCCATCAAATCAGTATCTGACTCATAGCGACCCTCATAGGGTTTTCAATGGCTGACTGTTTCCGGGATTGCCTTGGAAGTGGATTGCCAGGTCCTTCTCCCAACCCATTCTTTTGTTGTTGTTGTTAGGTCCGTCAAGTCGGTATCCAACTTATAGCAACCCTCATAGGGTTTTCAATGGCAGACTATTTCGGGATTGCCTTGGGAGTGGATTGCCAGGTCCTGCTCCCATTTTTGCAGTGCTGGGACTTGAACTCGGGACCTCAGAGACTGCAGCGCAGTGCTCTACCAACTGAGCTAAATCCCAGCACACCCATTCTTTAGTAAAAAATAAAATAAAATCAGACTTAAAGATGTATACATAAGATTAGTAGATAAGGAAACAAAATTGTTTAGTACAACTGTGTTCCAAATATACAAAAACATAGAGAAAAACTAAACAGGTTATACTTAGTTGGTATTTGGATGGGAGATCACCTGAGAATACAGGGTGCCCTGGTATTAATGGTGGTGGTGGTGATAGGTGCTGTCAAGTCAGACTCATAGCGACCCTCATGGGGTTTTCAATGGCTGGTTGTTTCAGGACTGCCTTGGGAGTGGATCCTTCTCCCACTTTTGTGGTACTGGGACTAGAACTTGGGACCTCAGAGACTGCAGAGCAGTGCTCTACCAACTGAGCTAAATTCCAGCCCACAGGGTGCTCTGGGCTTGGGAAAATGACCCAGTAGCCCACTCCAGAAACAATCAGCCACTGAAAACCCTATGAATAGCACAGAAGCACTGATAGTAGTGCTGGGCATGGCACAGTTGAGTAGTGTTTTGTCCTGCTGTACATAGGGTTGCTATTAGACTGGACTCTGTGATACCTAATAACAACATGTTCCAAATATGCAGAAACATAAAGAAAAACTTGACCATGATAAAGCCGTGGAAGATATAAATGGCAATGTCTGATTTAGAGAAGAAGTTGTATAGGATTAATGGATTAAAAGATTAAACACTGTTGAAGAATATGCTAAAGAGGTTGAAGATAATACAATGGAAACTCTCTGAAGCGAAACACAGAGAAAAGACTCCAGACGAGATAAATTGAGCTGTGGGACAATATCAAGTGGACATTTTAAATAGACATAACTGAAAAGAGGGACAGAGACATATTGTTTGACACATTGGCTACACACTTCCCAAATTTGATGAAAACTACATGCCAACAAATTCAAGAAGGTCAAACTTTACCAAGCATAAGATTCATTTCATAGGCTGTCACTTCACTCTGATAATTGCTTCTTTTGTCATGTAGAAGCTTTTAAAATTTGATTTTGTCAATTCTTGTTATTATTTTCTGATCTTTTAGAGTCCTGTTCAGAACCCATGTCAGAGTTACTATATTCAAGAAAACAAACAAACAAAAAACAGCAAACGTTGGCAAGGATACTCACAAATGGAATTCTTATATGCTGTTAGTGGGATAATTGTTGTTGTTGTTAGGTGCCATCGAGTCAGTATCCAACTCATAGTGACCCTCATAGGGTGTTCAATGGCTGACTGTTTCGGGATGGCCTTGGGAGTGGATTGCCAGGTCCTTCTCCCATTTTTGTGGTGCTGGGAATCGAACTCGGGACCTCAGAGACTGCAGTGCAGTGCTCTACCAACTAAGCTAAATCCCAGCCCCAGTGGGATAATAGATTAGTACATTCACTATGGAAAGCTGTATGGCAGTTTCTCAAAAAATCTAAACATAGAACTACCATCTAATCCAGCTATTCAACTACTGGGACATACCAGAAGGAATCAAAGTAGGGATAACTGCATAACCATATTTATTGTGGCACATTTCACAAAAGTCAAATCATGGAATCATCCTAGGTGCCCATCAAAGATGAACGGAAAAAGAAAATGTGACATGTAGACAAAATGAACTGTTATTCTTTTACTAAAAACAAATTAAATCATATTGCTTGTGGAAAGATGGAACTGGAAGCCATCAAAGTAAGCAAAATAAGACAAACTGAAAGAGACAAGTATCATATGCTTCCTCTCATATATGGAATTTTAAAACATACAAACAAACAAACCATGAAAGTAGAAGGGGGACAGTTAGGGAAGAGGAAGAGAACTAGCAGAAGGGAGAGAGGGGATAAATGTTGGTAATGGGGAAAATAAAATCCAAATATCTTACATGTATGAAAATGTCATAATGAAATCCATTATTTTGTACAATTAATTTACACTAACAAAAATTTAATGCAGGTGGGAAATAGAGGCATTTTTTCATGAGTACATTGGATAAGAAACTTAACTCAATCTACTTCAGTTAAAATAGTCAAGAAAATGCTATTTTATATATGGATTTTTGTCTATGAGTTTCATTAATGACTTATACTTCAATGCCCATGTGTGATTTGCGAAAACAGCAATTCCCTATGTTAGAACATGAATATATCAACATCCTATCATCCCTTTGTGTTACTCTTATTTTTCCTAGCATGTTGAAACAAAGGTAGCACCTGAATCTTTCTTGCTCCGTGTCAGAATGACTAAGTAGATATTCTACTCTTTTCTGTTTTTTTCATATACCAGATTCCCAGGAAGAAATTCTCTCTATCACCTAGAGCCAGTGAGACTGAAGACTAGAATTTTAATGGCAGCTAACCAAAGAAGGGATGTCAAAAGTATCAAGGATGAAATGAAAAGGTTGCTGAAAATATCCCAAAGGTCTTAGATACCCTAGAAATTATTTTGATTCCACAAAAACCAGAACTTTTACTGAGAATTGCTGCTCAATAAGCCAGGCCCTTGGATCTACAATTTAACATAAAAGCCAAAGATTTATTACATAAAACACACAGTAATCACTATGGGAAATCAAGTATGGT
>VMDO01021793.1:0-34708 GCA_007922755.1 Pedetes capensis | reverse complement strand
ACTTTTACCACATGAGACAATTCTGAAAGCTCTGTGATGTAGAAAAGAATTATCCTGAAGGATAATGTAACAACTATTCTTGGACTAGCTTCATTGCTGCTTATCAATGTCATTTATCAATGATGCTGCTAAAACCACAGTATAATAAACCTCTAAGTGGTTGATGGTGAGGACAGAGAAAATTATGATAACTTATTTTGGTGCATACTTTACCTCACATATTTAGAATAAAATTTTATTACGCTTCTTTTGGATATTTTATGTTCTTCAAAATATGCTTTGGAATTGTGTGCACTTCCTTAAAAATTTACATTATATAATTTATCTGAGTTAACAATGGATAATCACAGGAAAGATTTTCATGTCATTTTGCCATTACTTTTAATATTGAATTTTTACTATTAGTTCCGTAAGGTATGTTTCATTTCTACATTTCTATCTTTTTTTTCAATACTGTTGTTATGGCATGCCTTTTATTCATAGAAATTAAACAAGTTATTAATAACTGGCTCATTTGAATTTAGCTTTATGATGAAAATAACAGAAATGAATACCACAAATACAAATAAAGAATATGTCTTGAGTTGGGATTAAATATTATATATTTATAAATCATTTTATAAGCTAAATTGTTTTATAAAATGTATAAAACCACAACTTTGAATGTGAAAGGCAGAAAATGAGCATCATAAAATTTCAATGTTTTGGTTGCCTGATAAATTCACTGGAGTCAACTTTGCACTCTCTAAAATACTGCCAAAATTGCCAAAATTTGAAGGAAGTCGCCATTCCAGAGTAGTTTTCTACCTCTGTACAATGACCTTTCATTTGGGTATAGTAAAAATATAAAACAATCTCCAGTAAGAAACAAACTTTATAACAACAGAAATAAAACCCAAAATTAAATATATCTTTCAAATCTGTTATTAGAACTATATTACAAGTTTACAATATCAGTTGCTAAGGCAATGGTAAATGTATTGAGAGAAATTATACTCATTTTATTTTATAAAAAATATTTTTACAAAACAATGTTGGATAGCCTATAATATTATGTAAAATATGTAAAGGTAATTAAATTATTTTATAAGTAATGAACAGTGTTTCAATTTACAGATGGTTTAAACAACTAATTTGCAAAATTTGAGTAAGTACTATGAGACCATTGTAAATAGCAACATTTGAGAAACAAATACTTGGCACAAAATTAATTGTACTCACTGAAATTATATTTGAGAGTTCAATAGTTCCACTTATAATAGTGGTGGTATAGCTTGATCCAACTAATGTTCTTAAAGATCTCACACACATGTATACTATATACACACATACACACGTGCATTAGCACATATTCTAAACCAAATATGTTCATAAATATTCACAGGACTTAGAGATTGATAAAATTCAGGAGAAAATGGGAAAGTGGATAGAAGTAGAGCATTATAAAAAAGAAAACTACCACAAGTGATTTTATGCTCTTCCAACTTTTCATCTAAGGGGATTATTCACCCATTCCTACTGATATAGCAAGTCTACAACTCAATCTGAAATACATAATGTTACTACTTTTTAAAATTTAGGGATAAATTTCAAGACCACTTAGATAGTGAAAGAAAATTCTGGAAAAAAGTCTTTCCAGAAACTCTGGCCAAAAACTAGCTAAGCCCTGAAACGTGCAGGGCGGTAAGAAACACCAAGGGTAATGACAGAGGAAAATGGGTGGAAGCAAGAAAATACTAGGGAAATATTTGGATTATTGTGCCCAGCTCAGTGGTACAGGCCTATAATCCCAGTGATTTGGGAGGAAGAGAGAGGAATATAGCAAGTTCCAGGCTAGAGGCAGCCTGCATAATTTAGGCAGACCTTATCTCAATTTAAAAACTAAGAATGGAGCTGGGGGTTCAGCTCACTAGCAGAGCATTTACAAAGTATGCTTGAGGCCCTGGGTCCAGCTCCCCAGTACCACCAAAAAAAAAAAGAACTTCTAATCACTACAAAGGAAACAAATCAGTGTAGTTAACAAAAACTAATACAATCTTGGGGAAAATTAAGAAAAGCAGAATTATTAAAATCTATTATGCATATAGTCCTGTATATAATCAAATTGTGGGGCCCTATGGAGGAAAAGAAGTGACACTTATCCAATATGAAAACCATAGGAATATACCATGGGATGAACTAATTTTTGAAGCAGCTAACTTTAAAGCAGCTTTAGAAATTTTGTTCACACACTTAAAGTAATTATATTCACAATAAAGAACATAGGGAATATCAGCAAGGAAGCAAACACTACACAAAGGGAATTACTAGAAATTAAAAATAAAACACTTAAAATTAAGATTGCCAAATGAAATTAAGAGTTTATTATAAATTTTAGAAGAAAACTGTAAGAGTTACCAGTGTAGATTAGTGGAAATGATCCACTCTAGAGATCAATGAAAAAAATATTGAAAAAAAACTCTCTAAAAAAAAACTGAGTTCAAACTTGGTACCACAGCACTTACCTAGAATCCCAGCAATTTGTGAGGCTTCAGCAGAAGGGTAACAAGTTCAAGGCTCGAGGCAGCCCATGCAATTTAGTGAGACCCTCTATCAAAACTTTTAAAAAGGGGTTTAGAATACAGCTCAGCGTTAAAGCACTTGCCTAGCATGTGTGAGGCCCTTGTTTCAATTTCCAGTAAGACGTACATACACAAAAATGCGTAAAGAAAAAAGGGTAAAGGAAATTGGATTTATTTCAGGAAGCCACCAATATACGTATGAAAGAGAAAGATATTTAAGGAAATAATATCATAATTATGATAATATGTGGAAATACATATTTAAATACATGGGTATTCTCTAGTTGCCTGTAGCCATAGCACTGTGGCTTCCAATCCTGTCAGATCTCAGAAGCTAAGCAGGGTCAGGCTTGGTTAGTACTTGGATGGGAGACCGTCTGGGAATACCAGATACTGTAGGCTTGGGAGCAACCCACTCCCAAAAATCAGTCCGCCATTGAAAACCCTTGAATAGCAGGGAAGCACTAACAAAGTGTTTCACCGGTTGTACGTAGGGTCGCTATAAGTCAGATACCGACTGGATGGCACCTAATAACAACAATAACAATATGCTCTACATGTCTGCTAGGTCTAGTTAGTTTAGAATGTTATTCTTTTTATTTGCTTATTGACTTTTTGCCTTGGCGTCGATATAATTATTGAATTTAAATTATTAAACTTTCACTACTATTACACAATTTTATATTTTCATTTCAATTATATTAGATTTTTGTACCACATATTTGAGATTTATTTGTTAAGAGCATTTATTTTTATAAATCTTACATATTTTTATTGATTAAATCTGTTTATATCATTAGAAAATGTCTCTGATCTCTTCTTGCAATGTATTTTTGCTTAAGGAAATACTTTTTCTGGTGTTAGTACAATTTTCTCGAGGATAATATTTACATGATATATCTTTCTACATCCTTTATCACAAAGCTTTTTGTCAGTTTAAAAGTTTCACTCTTACAGATTGCATACAGTGGTATCTTGGGTTTTGAATCCAGTCTTATAATCTTTCTGGATTCTGATTATATTGTTTAAACCATTCAAATTTAACGTTACTATTGATTTCTCCCATTTTACTTTTTTGTTTTTATATGTGTTGTGGCCTTTTGTACTTCAATTCCTCTTTTCTACTTTATTTTGCATTGAATGAATATATTTGTATAACATTTAAATGTCATTAATTACATTTTATTATATTTGTTTAATTACTGTAGTACCTACTTTATACATCCTAACTGGGCTTGAGATGTAGCTCAGTGGTAGAGTGGTTGCCCAATCTTCCTGGAGCCCTGAGTTCAATACCTAGCACATAAACAAAGATTATAAAAAATAAGACAAAAAATTCTAACATGTCAGAATTTATATCATATTTATATTAAGTTTGGTGAAATATAGAAGTACTATTTCTACACAGCTCTATTTCATCTTTTCACCTTTTGTTTTATTCTTGCGGTATACATGCAGTATATAAATAACAATCCCAAAAATACATTTATGTAAATATTTTATAACATTTAATGTCTTTTAAAAGAGATGAGAGAATAAAGTTCAGGTAGGTAGTATACATTTTTATTATTACATTAACTTTTTAAATTTATCATTTCTAATTGTCTTCACTTTATCTTGTAGATTCAAGTTGCCTTCTAACTTTTTTTAACTCTTAATTTCCTTTCTTCTCTTCAACTTTGACCATGTTTCTCATTTATTCTTGTATTACCAAATATACTATTTTTCTCTATGTTATAAGCCCATTGCTATGATTTGTTTTTGTGCTCTCTAAATTTGAAGGTAAAACTGAATCCCTACTGTGGTGGTATTAGGAAGTGTGGCCTTTTGGAAATGATTAAGTAATCCCCCTCATAAGTGGATTGATGTCTACAAAGGAGCTGGAGAGAATCAGCTTTGGAACTTTTTGGCTTTCAGATCCTTCTTTGTGAGGACACAGCTTCAGCTCCTTGCTGAGAATGCAGCAACAAGGAACAGTCTTGGAAGTGGACCCTCATCACACACCAGATATGCTGGGAACTTGATCTTGGACTGCCCCATCTCTACACTTACAAGAAAATAAATTTCTGGTTAATTTTTTTTTTCTTTTTTAAGTACTGGGAATTTGAACCAAGGGCTTCACACATGCTGAACAGATGTTTTACCACTGACCTGCATCTCTGCCCCATCCCCTCACCTTTTAAAATTTATTTTGAGACAGAATCTGCTAAATTGCACAGGTTCCCTCAGACCTGAAGCTTGCTATCCTCCCGCCTCAGCCTGCCAGGTAGCTGAGATTACATGTATGTGCCATGGCACCCAGTAAATTTGTTTTTTCATAAATTACCCAATCTCATATATTTTGTTAGAACAGCATGAATAGATTAAGACAGCCAAAAATAGTTTTACTCAGTATTATTAATTCAAATAAGTAACAAACATGTGCCATTATTATTAGTTTTTAATTATATAATCAACATCACCAGGACTTTGTTTTATCACATGGATTTAAATTATTGTCTGCACTCATATGCTTTCAACCTGCAGAAATGCCTGTAGTGTTTCCTCCACAAGATGTCTGTTGGCAAAAATCTTCTCAGTTTTATTTTCTGAGACTATGTGTTTCACCATAGCTTTCACCAAGAGTTTGGCTTGTGTTAAGATTCTTGTATGACAAGTTCACTTTTTTCTTTCAGCATGTTTAATGCATTGCCCTATTTCCTGTAGCCTCAATAATATTTGATGAGAGATTACCTATAAATCTTTTTAGGCTCCTCTTCTATTTATTGAGTCATTTTTCTCTTGATGTTTTCAAATTTTTTTCATAATCTTTGTCCTTTGACATTTTTACTATGATAAATCTGGACATATATTCCTTTACAATTACTTGCCTTGTTTTCCATTGCTCTATTTAGAAGTATGGATTACTATTTTATATCACATTTGAGAAATTTCAAGCATTATTTTTTTAATATATTTTCTACTCTTTATTCTCTATCCTTATGCCCTGATATTCCCAGTGTGTAGGTTGTCTTGTATCAAATAGTATCTCACAGCTCTCTGTTTATTTTTATACATTTATTTTTCTTTTATTCAAAATGCATTTTTTGTTGGCCAGTTTTCAAGTTTGCCTACTAAACACATTCTTTACTCAATTCAAATCTTCAGAATCCCTGTAATGAAGTTTTTATTTGATTTTAATTTATTATTATTTTATTTTATTTTATTTTATTTTTTTGCAGCACTTGAGTGCTGAACCCAGGGACTCCCACATGCTTTGCAAGGGCTCTGCCACTGCTTTTTTATTTTTTTTAAATTGAGACAGGGTCTCTCTGAGTTTTATAGGATGCTTCTGGCCTCAAACTTGCCATCCTCCTGCCTTAGCCCCTCAAGTCGCTTGGACTACAGGCTTGCATCACACGCCCAGCTACGTTTTTATTTTATTTATTGTCCTTTTCAACTCCCAAATTACAATTTTTAAAATAAATACTTGAATCTTTTCATTGATATTTTCTATTTAATGAGAAATTATCTTTTCTTCTTTCAGCTGGTTAACTTTAGTTTTTCAACATATTTATAATAGCTGCTTTGAAAGTTTCTCCTGCTAAACCTCCCATCATGGCACTTACAGTTTCTTTTGTCTTCTTTTTAGTTCTTTCATTATTTATCTTGTTAGTTTCATATTTCATCATTTTGTTGAAATTTGAACATTCTAAATAATATGTTGCAGTTAGTCCCTCTTGTAATTAGTGGAGGTTAATTGTGGTGATGTTTGCTTATTTATTTGTTTAATTCTTTGGCTTGGACAACTTCAGTGAAATCTATTTCCCTCACTGTCTGGAATTGTTGTTAATCATGCCACGGTGTGACTCTGGGTGAGCACTCAGTCACCTTGGGACGGCAGTGGATTTAGTATGACTGTCTTTGATGGTCTCTTTCCTTGATCTTTCTGTAAAGCTATCTTCCTACTTAAAAACAGACCCAGCTGTTAGATTCTTCTGCTTGTCCACCAATTATTCTTTTCTATTCAACAATATTCCAAAGCCTAAATTGCCTCATAGTCTGATCTAGTTATATTTGACCCATTTTGTGGAGCTGGTCTCTGATGCCAATCTTTGAGATTTTTTCCAACCTCAATAAGGCTCTTCATAGAGGTGACCCTATCCCTGATTCTGGTATATGTCTGGTCCATCTATGACACCTTGTAGAACTACTATTGCTGTTGTTAGGTGCCTTCAAGTCCTGTCTGACTCATAGCGACCCTCATAAGGTTTTCAATGGCTGACTGTTTTGGGATTGCTTTGGGAGTGAATTGCCAGATCCTTCCCCCATTTTTGCTGTGCTGAGAATCGAACTGGGGACCTCAGACACTGCACAGCAGTGCTCTAACAACTGAGTCAAATCCCAGCCCTTCGTAGAACTACTACCTCCCTTTTAATTACTTACTAGAAAAATTACATCGTTTCTGAAGATTCCCTTAGACTTTCCCTATTCTAAGCTGCAGATAAAGTAAATTTGTATGGACAGTCTCACATTTCTTTTTTTATTTGTCTGTTTGTTGTTAGGTTGTTGTTAGGTGCCGTCGAGTCGGTATCCGGCTCACAGCGACCCTCATAGGGTTTTCAATGGCTGTTTCGGGATTGCCTTGGGAGTGGATTGCCAGGCCCTTCTCCCATTTTTGTGGTGCTGGGAATTGAACTCGGGGCCTCATAGACTGCAGTGCAGTGCTCTACCATCTGAGCTATTTGTCTGTTTGGACTACCATAAAAAAATACCACAGATTGGGGAGTTTTAAAACACAAACTTATTTATCACAGTTCTAGATGATAGCAAGTCCAAGATCAAGGTGTTAGACTACTCAGGTTCTGGTTAAAGGCTCTGTTTCTAGTATGCACAAGATTGTTTTCTTGCTATTTCTCATATGGCACAGAGGAAGAGGGAAACGGAGAGGGAGGAAAAAGAGGGAGAGAGAGAGAGAAGTAGAGAGAAACTCACACTCTTTTCTATTAAGGTACCAGCACTATGAGATTATGTGCCTACCATTATAATCTCATTTAAATTTTATTACCTCCTCACAGCCCATGCCACTAAATATAGGCACATTGAGGGTTAGGGCTTCAACATATAATTTGGTGGGGGAGCATGCATGTAGTCCATAGTACTTTTCCAGTGGCTTAACTCTCACACTGGGAAAATCTTGGAGCTACTACTTAAAAGCTGGGAATGGAGGCAGTAACCCACTTCCTGTGGAATGATGCCCTGGCTCCATAAACACAGTGGTAGGTGAGAACTTTAGCTTCTATGCTTGCCAGTTTACCTCTTTCTGCATGGAAACTCTGCTTTATTAAAAACTGGGGTGATAGTGATTTTGCTCTGATTATTTTTAGCTATTCTTACCAAGAGTAGAGGTCATGTGTTGGTAAAAAGAGCCTACTTTCAGATGCTCTTGTCCACATGGAGCCAGGAATATGAGAATTCTGAACAGCCTAGTTCTGCCCAAGAGAAATGGTAACATTAGATTGGGTACTGGAGATAGACGAAGCACTATATTGCTGCAAGCACCTACCTTTCATCAAGTTGAGCTGGCAGAGAATGAAAAAGAAGTCAGTCATGGTGCAAACGCCACAGATTCTTGCTATTCTTACTAAGACTTCATATTTCTCATAAAAATATTTCCTTATTTGTTGTATATCTGCAGCCATAGCACCCTACCATCCGATCCCACCTGATCTAGGAAGCTAAGCAGGGTTAGCCTGGTTAGGCCTGGGAATATCGGTGCTAAAGACTAGGGAGAAGGACCTGACAATCCACTTCTGAAACAAGCTGGCATTGAAAACCCTATGAATAGCAAAGAAGTACTGACAATAGTTCCAGGCATGGCACAGTGTCAGAGAGTGTTCTTTCCTTCTGTTGTACATAAGATCACTATGAGTTGGACCCTACTCAATGGCACCTAACAAAAACAGCAACAGCCACCACAATTGCTATACAGTGGCACCTCAGCACTTAATCACAATCCATTCTGGAAAGTTGGTCCACTATCAATTTTTTTTTCCCCAAAGGAAACCATGTAAATGTATGTATTGGATCCAGAACCATACCGAATGGCTAATTCAGTCTCATGAATATGACTCACATACTTAGCAATAAGTTCTTTTTAAAAATTCAATTGTTGTTCTTACTGTTTTCCTCTTTGCTTCAGTTTTACTGTTAGAAATTTTCATGGGTGCCCTATGGTACATGTATGTACATATATGAAAAAACATGATATCATGAATACAGCATCAAGACAGGTTTTCACTACTTAAAATTGATGTGCAAAGTGGGACTTGCCCCTGTATTTCACCTGGAAACATCATAGCTAAGTATGGCATCTCACACAGGTTTCAGCACAATACTCCTGTGCAGAGCAAATGGGCAAGCACAGAACCAGAATTCTCTTGAAAATATTGATCCCGGGCTAGAATGTTAGAACAAACAGTGTCTGATTGCCAAAGTGCCATTGTATTCCCCAAGGACACCATATCTGAAATCATCTCAGCATCAACATTTGGAAAGTAGTATTGTTTTGTGAAAATGGTATTACTAACATCAATTCCATGAATCCATGTTTTTTGCTTAAAAGATGTGTCTCAGAGATTTGCTTATTATTTTGAATAACTTTATCCTATCTTTTCTACAATAATATTTCAGAAAATATAAATCTAAGGATAATTTTTTAATAATTAAATTATGGATTTATGTTTCAATAAATGTAAATTTGAAATTTCCAAATACAGTACTTAGTTTCTAATTATTAGGAAAAGAGCTAAATTATGTATTAATGCCAATGCTATAAAAACTTAGTTGGACACCATGGTGCATGCTTATCAATCCAGCGACTTGGGATGCAGTCAGAAGAATCACAAGTTCAAAGCCAGAAGCAGCCTGTATAACTTACCAAGACTCTATCTCAAAATAAAAAATGAAAAATGGTGCTAGGAATGCAGCTAAGTCATAGAGTTCTTGGCTAGCACATGCTAGGTCTTGTATTCAACTCCCCAGGACTACAAAAAATGAATGAATGAATGAATGAATAAATAAATAAGGCCTTATTCAAACACTATAGAAGATAATGAATAAAATGCCTGGAAACAAATAAATACAAAATGTAATGTTGATATATATGCTGTTATTAACTCCTAGAAAAATATCCAAGCCCAACACTTGAATATTGTGTTTAACTCATTATAAAATAAAATCTGAAAGTTAACTCAGAGAAGAGTAACTTTTCATAGTTCATGTGTTTTATGCTTAAATTTTACATCCCAGAAAGTTATAAAACACTGATGTCATTTGATAACCCCAAATTATAAATTATCATTCTAAAATTTATTAAAATTAAAAAATGCAACACTATGCATATAGAAACTGATGTATAGTTCAAGAAATAATTCACTGATGTAATATAGAGATTTTGTTGGAGGAATATAATTAATAGCACTGATACAAAACTATTATCATTGGTAATATTATAATTTTATTTTTATTTATACAATATTATTACTTTAAATTTTTTCACAATCCTGGCTTATAGCTTTCTAATAATTATTAACTATTCTGAGAATAATGAAATATTGAAATACACTGATCTAAATTCTTTCAAAATTTAACATAAACTATTACCTGAGAAATTTTGCAAAATATGCATATGAACTCTGATTTTTGTTCTAATATGAAATGTTTTGCTGTAATGCTTTCTATATGAGACATTTTACTTAGAAGCCATTTTTACTGTCTTTGTTTTACAGTGTTACCAAAAGAATTAGAGACACAAGCAATTTTTGATATTTTTATATCATTTTAATCATAGAGAAAAATCAGAATTTGCTACATTATTTAGAACTAAGAGTGAAAATTTACAGTGGCAATTTGGAAAAGCATTCATATATATGATGATAGAAGATGCAAAGAAAAAATGAGAAAAAACTGAAGTGATTAAGTAATTAAAAGGAAAAAGGGTAGTTTGCGCATTAATTTAATAGCATTATTGACTAAATAGAGATAATTTCCCATATAATAATACTGCAAAATCTAAAAATTTAAGTAACATCTTTGTTGTTGTTGTTGTTAGGTGCCGTCAAGTCGGTATCCGACTCATAGTGACCCTCATAGGGTTT
This sequence comes from Pedetes capensis, assembly GCA_007922755.1. NCBI lineage: Eukaryota > Metazoa > Chordata > Mammalia > Rodentia > Pedetidae > Pedetes > Pedetes capensis. The sequence goes on along the minus strand of VMDO01021793.1, from coordinate 24,009 downwards.
TCAATGGCTGACTGTTTTGGGATTGCCTTGGGAGTGGATTGCCAGGCCCTTCTCCCATTTTTGCGGTGCTGGGAATTGAACTCAGGACCTCAGAGACTGCAGCACAGCGCTCTACCCACTGAGCTAAATCCCAGCCCCTAACATCTGTTAGATACACCTAAATAAGTCAGCTTGTCTATTGGTCAGTTTGGAATAAACAATAATAAAAATAGATATGTTTCTTTCTTTTTTTTTTTTTTTACAATCTATAAATTCATGTTCTATTGCAATTAATTGTTTTTAGGGTTACTTTGGCCTAGAACTGACTTTAATCATCTTAAAAAGTTTCACTTTAATATTGATATACACTACCAGATATTTAGCAGCATTATGAATTTTTCAGTCATAACTATATGACTTTAAATTAATGAAAGTAGACAGATAATTTAATAGATATTCATATTTGTACCATATATCATATCTCAACAATTCTATTTTATGAAAAATAACACAAAGTATTTAATATGAAGCATATGAGTTTGAAAGTTCATCCTCAACATTAAATCATATATATTCTAACTATTAAATTGCAATACAGTTTTATAATATTTACCTATATAGAATAACTTGAAAGCATAACACATATATGAGTCAAAAATAGTGCTAGGGCTTTGTAAATGTCTTCTCTAAAGTTTATAAATGGAAGACCTATTTTTCTACTGGTGGTTTATTGCTAAGAAATTGTGTCAGCTATTTAAAAACTATTCTTCAGCATAATAAATGGTATAATTTTATGTAGTGCTGTTGCATATAAATGACAACTCTGGCCAATAAAGTTAAGCTACTTTAATGAAAACTGGTAAACCTTCAGCTAAATAACAATCAGAAATGGGCCTTCCATACTTTCAGTCGTTAAGGTTTTTATAGATAAATATATTATATGTGTTAAGAATGTTCAGAGAATGCTACACTATACAACATGTTGCAAGCAAATGAATAAGATAATATATTTTAAAGAAATTATGGTGTTTATTAAATATGAAATATTAAGTTTATGGAAATTTTGCAAGACCATAAGAAATTCATATCTATGTTCAATATTCCAAGTAATAACAAAACAAAGCTTGACAGTTGAAATCAAGTGAGAAACTGTTGAACACATATACAGATTGAGGAATATGTTATTTCTGTGTTTTAAATGACATTAAGTGTTCTCACTAACATGCTTGTTTATTCTTACTTGTTTTCAATTGAGATCTGTATGTCTTCCAACATACTGATCAACCAATGCTTCCTCACAAAAACAATCTAAAATATTCATAGGAAACTGATCTTAGTGAAGCTATAAATATTGTAATAAGGATTATAAAACATATGTCATTCTTCTCAGTGATGAAATTGTAGGAAAATTCCTGACCTGCTAAGTTTCAGATATAAAAAAAATTACAATTTTTACAAAATATAACACCTTTAAATGATAGAAATATTATCCATAATGATGTACATCATTTTTATGTGTTCAAAATGATGTTAGATTTTTATTGACCCATGCTGATCATTTACAAAATCAGAAAATGTTTTTTTTATCAACATAGATGCCCATTACACCAAATAGAGATTACCAGGAAAACATTTCTGCTTTTCTTTTATCCTGCTTTTCTTTTACTTCTTTTGCATGTAAAAGTCATTTTTATTCGTAATTTTTAATGTACAACTTAATGGGTTTCATTATGACATTTCTATATATGTATTTCATTGTACATTGCTCACATAATTTTCCCAGTATACTCTCATGACCCTCCTCCCATCTCCTCACTCCCCCCCACCAATGGTCTCCTTTTTACTTGTATGTCTTTTTGTGAAAATATTTATCTATATACATGCATCCTGATTTTGATAGAAGTCCAAATTATTTTCTATAGTAATCTAACTTTTTACATTCTCAGCAGTATTAGATGAGTGACCTAGTTCATTTACATTATTGCCAGCCTTTGGTATTATTATTATTATTGTTTTTATTTTAACTATTCTAGTACTTTTATCTATCTTCCCCTTTTTTTCCACCATACTCATAAAGTTGTGCAATTTACATTGAGATTGACCTCTCCCCCTTCATCCTTCCTTAAAATGCTATCATCATTAAGTTAATCATGCATCTTCTCAGTTTTACAAGAGACAAATAAAATATATTTAAAATTATGAAATATCAAGGCTTTAAAATAAGAAACAAAACAAAGAAAATATCCATTGTATTATTATATATAGTTAAATATCAAAATTGGAATTGCTTTGTACATATTTCTGATATTTTTCAACAGAAATTACTAGAACGTCTTAATTTTGAAAAAAAATTAAAAACCTGGATTTAGACACAATATAATTACTAAGGGGCTGGGATTTAGATCGGTTGGTAGAGTGCCACTCTGCAGTCTCTGAGGTTGCAGGTTCGATTCCCAGCACCACAAAAATGGGAGAAGGACATGGCAATACACTCCCAAGTCAATCCCCAATCAGCCATTTGAAACCCTATGATGGTGGCTATAAGTCAGATACGACTTGACTGCACCTAACAACAACAGCATAATTACTAAATATCACATAATACATTTAAGAAAAAAACTCCAAGAAGCAATATGTAAACAAGAAATTTCTAATAACAATACATAATTTATGGAATGTCACATATGTTTTGAAATATTCACTATAGATATATGAATAAAGGTTAATAGTCTGTTTCTTCCATAACAATTAATTTAACAAAAACCTCTTCACTAAATAGTTCACTTCCTGCAGCTATAGCACTGTGGCACCCGGTCCACTCAGATTTGGAAAGCTAAACAGAGTCAAGCCTAGTTAATATTTGGATGGAAGACCACCCAGGGAACACCAGGTGATACAGGCTGTGAGAAGGACCCAGCAACCCACTCCCTAAAAGCAAGCAGCCATTGAAAACCCTATGAATAGCAGAGAAGCATGACAATAGTGTTTTATCTGTCATACATAGAGTCTCTATTAGTCAGACACAGACTCAATGGTACCTAACAACAACAACACCACCACCAACAACAACAACAACAACATACAATTCATTAACAAATAATTGTATATTTCCACAAGACAATTCTTCCCTGTTCCTTGTTCCCAAAGAATAAGCTTTGATGTTTGTGGCAACTGAACAAAAATTATTCCAATTATTCTTTCTCTTTACCTCGTTTACATTGTTTTCCCTACAAATCACAATCAGGTCATAATACTGGTACCAAACAGTGGGAGGCAAGGATGGCTAGACTGTGTCTTCTATATTTTAGATATATTGTCAGGGGGACCAATCCCTGGAGAAAGACATGATATTGGGGAGAGTGGCAAGTCAACAAAAAATGAAAGACTAGATGGATTGATACAGTGACTGCAATATTGAGCTTAAACATAAAAAGATCATGTGCCTGGCACAGTATTGGTGTGTGTTTCATTCTGTTGTACATAGGATTGCTATGAGTCAGATTTGATTTGATGGCACAGAACAATAACAGAGTGCCTCTCTGCAGTCTTGGCATTATTGATAAAAGACCTTAAAAATAGGCTCCAAAGGAACTTCTAGAAAAGTTTATGGAGAGTCAGAAAAGAAGAGAATGCCCCTAAGTGCTGGGCAAGCAGAGTGGAGATTCAGGCCAGTGTGGGGAAAAGGGAAGAAAGACAAAGGGAAAAAAAAGGTTAGGCTTTAGGAGATAGAAATCAGAACATGGGCAGGTCTTTCAGTGGGCAGTGGTTTCTCTGCTACTCGTCCTTTTATACCTTCTCATTTCTGCAATTCTAGAGGCTTGGACTCATGATCATGTCAGAGCACTTGCCTAACTTGCAACTTAGGCAAGTGCTCTAGCACTGAGATTTACTCCCGGCCCCCTTTTATTTATTTATTTATTTTTTAAAGTTTGAGACAGGGTCTCTTTAGGTTGCACAGGATACAGATGGCCTCAAACTTGCAACCTTACTGCCTCAGCCTCTAGAATGTCTGAGATTACAGATGTAACCAGCATACCCATCTCCTCATTTCTGGAAATGTGTGATGGATCAGTTAGATATAATAGTGTGGACAAGGCAAAAGCCTCCACTGAAATGAAGGCAAGTGAGAGACATATTGGCTAAAGTAAAAATCTTTTGGAGTTTCCATCTAATGGCTTTTGATATTTTATTATATTTATAAACAAGCCTATAAATTAAGTTTGGCACAGGATTCATATTCTAAAGGTAAAGGATAAAGTAGAATCAGTAGTGTTTTTAGTAGAAAAATGTGTTTTTCTATGCAGTGTCAAGAGCAAGTTGTAGTTTGTAGCAGGGATTTATATTTAACAATATCCTTGAATTTGATATTTCCTTGAATGAGGCTTAATGGTCTGAAGAGTTCTTAGAGAACACAGATCATAAATATAATCTGAGTTTAGGTTTTCCTCGGCCATTAATACAGCCAATACCAGGAATGATTTAAATGGCAGGCCTTATATTTTAAGTTTATTTTGAGGGAAAATTATGGACAGTTTGCAGATAATAGACAGTGGTAATGTAAAAGAATCAATGAACTCAGAACACTACTGAGGAAAAAATTACATAAAATCGTCTAACTAAAATGTCTGTACTTTAACAGTGCACTTTCAAGTGAAAATTAGATGCAATATAGAATCAAAGGAATGAGTTGTTAAAATAGGCAAGTATTGGAGGGAACCACATGAAATTGTGCAAGTGGAATGGTCCTTTTTCACAGGCACTGGCTTTACAAGTACAGTTTACAAGAAAAGGTGTAAACTTCATTGAGTAGAGCATTTTTCAAGAGAGTGAAATAGTCAATATCTTAAAGTGTTATTGAGTATCAGGAAAGAAAAGGTTTTCTCTCTTAAGGATGAGTAGGTGAGGCTTTTGTTGATGAAGGATCTACACGGCATGCAATAGCAAGGAGGGTGCCATGATTAGCATTGAAACTATGGAACATCACTGCCTGGATTGATATCCTAGTATCCCTACTTACTACCTGGATGAGTGGCTCTACAACCCTTCTTCTCCTGCCTGTGTTAAGTACTTAAAACAATACTGCGTATAGAGTCAAGAGTGCTGGGATTTAGCTCAGTTGGTAGAGCGCTGTGCTGCAGTCTCTGAGGTCCTGAGTTCAATTCCCAGCACCACAAAAGTGGGAGAAGGACCTGGCAATCCACTCCCAAGGCAATCCCGAAACAGCCATTGAAAACCCTATGAGGGTTGCTATGAGTCGGATACTGACTCGGCGGCACCTAACAACAACAACATAGAGTCAAAGAATTGAAATCTCTTAAAGGCATCCATTATAAGAGGGTAACCTATAGTAATCTGATGTGAGGATGCTGTTTCCCAGGTCATTATAGGTAATACCACTAAGGTCTCCTCTATTGGCTTATGGCACTAATGGAAATTATTCTCACACTTTATTTTCAATTAATTTCTTAAGGCTGAATTTGCTCCAAATTTGTAAAGAACTGTGGGAGCTTGCTCACTCCAAAAGGATCAATTCTAATTCCAGACAACAGTTACAAAAAAAAAGAACCCTGAATTATTCAATTGGCTAACCAGCTCCTTCTTTGCTCACACCAAATCCTCAAAATACCTCATTTGAAAATGAGAACTGTTAGAATCCAAGCAAAACTTGAACATTGCTGTCCTGATTAATGTGCTGGGCCACACTGGTGGTTTGTGCTTTAATTTCAATTTCAGAATTGCTGTATTTTACATGCACACGCTCAGAGAGTGCTCTGACAGCACTGCGACAGGGTGCCTGATTTTACCAGGTGCTCTAGCTCAAGTAAATTGTTATGTGAGAACTTCTATTATGCTCATTAGGCTTATAGATTGAGCAGAAGCACCACTGCAGACTTCTTTACTTATGATAATTTTCCTGGGAATGCTTCATATGTAGCTAAGGGAAGAGGACAGTCTTTTGTTGGGGATTTAGAAGACTATAATTTATGATCTACTCCCTATAACACTTTCTTCTGCATAATCAAACAGTGCAACACCATCACCTACTTTAAATTCTTGGATCTTATTTTTGTCTAGAGCAACTTACTGTGGTCTTGGAATTCAGTTATTTATGCTAATGGATAAGCTTTTGAACTGAAAGTTTGAATGGGGTTTTTGTGAGCTCCTTGCAAATAGGTAATATCTTTTAAATAAAAGTTAAAGTTACTTTTAATTCCAAATTGGTTAAGTCACTTTATGTGAAAGTACATCTTAATATGTTCATATGGGGTTTTTATCATACCATTATTCTCACAAGCATGATTGGCTCCTTGTTCTAACATCTCACTGTTAGAATTATCATTTTAGCATTCACATTTCCCTCAGATAAATTTTCTTCAGTAAAATAACAAAATGCATGGTTCTTTTGTACAGTGTTATTCAAACATGCTTCTCCTCCAGTCCCACCTCAGTGGATGAAGTATATTTCTCAACATATTGGCATATTAGCTTTGAGGTGGCTATGTGATTTAAAGAGTGGGATTAGCATAAAGCAAGTAAAGTTGGACCGTGCTAGTCCAAAGCCAGATTCTGGTTTTATATAAAGTTTTCATATTTTATTTATTGGAGAATCTTTTGCAACTAAAACAATATATTAAAACATTACATTTTTTAAAGTCTTGTACAAGATTTCAGGCAGCATCTTGACTTTTGGGTCCTGGGTGAATGCCTCTCTCACCTTCCCCTAGTCCCAAACAAAGTTTGGCCATTAAGTGCTAATGGATGTGCCAGTGGGCCAGTAATGAGCCAAGGCAGTCATAGACTTGTTGTGTTGTACTTTCCCCTGTCCCTCAACCACCACCTCAAGAATAGCATATGCTAGTCACCCTGGTGTTCCCAGAAGGTAAGAGTTTTATGAGGCATACCTATCTATCCCTGCATACTTATAACAGGAGGTAGAGATTGCCAGAAGTTCCACCTGAAAAAGAAACCCTGACCCTAGGCCAAATTTAAATTTCTATACTCTTAAGAGCCACATCATATCTACTCACCTGATTCCTGTTGATAACTGTTAATTTGACTCTGCTTCTTTTAATATCTCTCTTTTGACATTTTGTCCTTCCCTGCTTGCTTTCTTCCTTCTTTCCTTCCTTTGCTCCTTTCTTCTTCCATCATTCTTTCCTTCTTCTCCCTCCCTCTACCCCAGTCCTTCTCTGTCTCTGGTAAATATAGATAGTCCAAGATTTAGTGATAGTTTAACTTTTTAAAATGTTTGATGATGTAAAAGCAGTACACATTTAGAAGACAGCACACTTTGAAATTTGAGTTTTCACTTTCTCTCATGCAAGTGCTATTCAGCATTACAGTCATACTTGACAGTGGCAGCGAGCTTTAGGTCCGATCAGCCCTATGATCAGGAGAGGAAACAAATTGTACTCCATACTGCACTGTGTTGCTAAGCTATAAGATTTGGTTGTTTGTTACCATTGAATCAGTGTCTAACTCACAGCGATCCTATGTACAACTGATGAAACACTATTGTCAGTGCTTCTCTGCTATTCATAGGATTTTCAATGGCTAATTGTTTTTTGGGAATGGGTCCTTCTCCCAAGCCTACAGCACCTGGTGTTCTCAGGCGGTCTCCCATCCATGTACTAACCTGGCCCAACCCTGCTTAGCTTCCAAGATCTGAAGAGATCAGACTCCTCAGTGCTAAGGCTGTAGGCATGGATACAATAGCTTAGGTTTATTAAATGCATTTTCAACTTATGATATTTTTAACTTACAATGGGTTTATCTAGAGGTATCCCTATTGTAAGTCAAAAAGTATCTTTAATCTGTTTCTTCCTTCCCTAAGGAACAACTCTTCACTAGTGCCAATGGAAAGAAGAAGTAAGGGGAAAAGTCCTCCATTTTGAAAGAAAAGAGATTTTAGCTATTTGGTAATAAAAATACTTTTCAGTCCTAATTTCCTCTCTACAGAAAGCACTCTGACTAAACCGTTCTGTCACCAGGAGAGTGTGTTCTTTAATCCTCACTATGATGTCCCCCAGGCGGGTAATGAAAACTGAAGGATCTCTCAGAAGCAGAGTCAAGACCCATGAAGAATAAAGATTCAGGGAATACTCTCAGGGAGAAAATCTGGGTCAAAGAAAGAAACAATCCTTAGCTGAAGGGAAATGGAACCATACAACATTAACCCAGAGGTTTTCAGAGTTGCTTTGGATGAGTGAATACTAAGTGCTTCCCATTCTGATTATTTCCTGTTTCTCCACCATTGAAAGTTGAATATGTTGAAGGTAGGTAAATTTGATTTACATTTCACAAAAATTGGACCCAGAGATTCTTTATTTTGACCCAAAGAAGATCATGGAAACCTGGACATAAAATTTGATGTAATGTGGCTTTGTTGTTGTGCTATAGGAAATGACTTTAATTTGTCTGTGAAAGAAATGTGCGTGACTGTTACTAACACAGTAGACTTCAGTCAACTGGAATATTCTTTTCAAATCTGAGCATATTTCCCTTTTATATAAAATTGTGCCAGGCACCAAGTAGGTTGAGACAAGCCTGCTAATGATAAGATATTGAAAAGATGGTGAAAAATCCCTGTGAGACAGTATGAAATCAAAACCTGGAAATATATGTTCTTCCATTTACTTTCTATGCTCCATATTCACCATGTAAATGTGTTCCAATATGTGCTAACCCAAGAAAAATGTAAGAATCATTGAAGAGACATGGTATTGATAGTAAATGAATTTTCTATGAAACCATTTGCTAATATTAATGGTTATGAAGTTCTTCATGAGTTGGACTAGATAAGAGCAGATAACTACTAAGGCAAAATGGATAGAATTTCCATAGTGGGGAGTGAGGCTGAATAAAACCCAGTGGGTCTGCTATTCAATGGCAATGGATGATAGAATATAGTGTCTAATAGAAAGATAAGTAGACAGCCAGTGAATATAGGGCTTGGTTCATATAACCAAAACGCTAAGAGTTATTAGTGAGGGCTAAAGGTTTAGCTCTGATAGAGAGCTTGTCTGACATGTGGGAGCCCTAAATTTCATCAACAGTACTATGAAAATGGAGGGGAAGGAGAAAGAGGAGCTGGAGGGGCAGAAGTAGGAACAGAATGGTCTTTGATTATCTCATGGAGAATTATTATTTCTCATTCAATATTGAAAATGGAGCCAATTCTCAAAGTAATGAATCATTGAGGAAGAGATGTGCCCCCCTTGTGAAATTGCCACTGAAAAAAATTTATGAGATTTTTAAACTATTTTTTGAAAAGACCTGTTGTATTTACCAGAAACACTATATACTAAATAATGAGAACAGTCTGATCTTAGAAGGGTAATTTACAGCAAGGGGCCCAAATCACAATCATAGCTCCTTTGTGTTGAACTGTGAATGTTATAGGTGGATTACTGGACCCAGTATAATTCACAAGTAGTCCAGTGTTTCCTTGAACCTACCCTTTAGTCCTTCCCCTGATTCTTCATTATATAATATGGAATCATACACAGAACTGGGAGCAGAATTTTCTCAGTAGTTCCATGACTTCTATAACAAGTGCGATTATGATAATAAATTTTAAGTCAGGGATCCAGTAAAAACTCCTTTTAAATAGGAAAAGTGAATTGAAATGACAATTACCACAGATGGAATGGCAGATACCCGACCCTAGGGCACCTAAAAACAGCAACAATATCTCAAAAATGACAAGTATTCTGCAACTCCTACATAGGTCTGGGGATAAACTACAAAACCTGAGGTTTCTGAAATATTAGAAACCTTTTTAATGTTTCATGATTTGGAGGTACTCTTACCAAAATAAAAGACAACTTATTAAATGTTTCAAGTCCTCTCATGCAAAAAATAGTGCAGTTGAGACTACCATTTCAACTAAGTGACTAAAAAGGCTGCCAGAATCGAGTGAGGTCCAGAGAGGGAATTTCTACAGTATCTTCAGGCTTTCATACAAGCTGCACAGCATTCAGCAGTAAGACCCAGTAGACTCTACATGCTTGGAATTATTCATAATATACAAAGCATGGGGAGAAAATGGAAATTTATTTGTTTTTACTCTAATTGAGATGTATTCTGGATAGGAGTTTGTGCTCCCTGCCTGAGTGACTCTTTCTACACCATTACCCAAGAGCTCACAATTTGTCTAATTTAGTGGCACTGGACCCTGCATAAAATCACCTCAGCCAAAGTATTCACCATATGGTACAAGAAGTGCAGCACTGAGCAGTTGCCCATTGAGCAGATGCTCACACCATATCTCTTGTAAACTACTGGCCTGATAGAATTATTTAAGGATCCATCAGCAGGAAAATGCCTCCTACTGGTGTCGAGGCTACTGTTTTTCAAAGTATGACACTATCGATGGACCAACAGTCATTATATGATGCTATCCACCTGATATGTAAAACACGCATACGGGACATTAAAAGTAGAAATGAATCCTCCTCTTACCATCACCCTGTAACTGACTTGTGAAAGGTGGCATTCCTAAGCTTGTTACTTTGGACTCTGCAAAATTACGCATTCTTTTTTGCAAAATGGGGCTCTTCCATCTGGGTCACAGTAAGAATCCCATGGAAATTAAAACTATGACTGCTGCCTGCATATATTATTGGTTAGGATAAAGTAAACAGTAACTCTGCTGACTGGGATGCTTTTCCTCGATCTTTATGGGGAACAAGTATTAGTGCTATGAAATAGGAAAGTAACAGGTGCCTCTGTAATATATAGGATTCCCTGGGATGCATCTTGATGCTGCCATACAAAGACATAACACTAGTGACAGTTGTGGCAGCCACGCCTGTCACAGGAAAAATAAATAAGGCTGAGGACCCTCAGAAATGGTAGGTTCACAAATGAAGGTCTTTTTTAGAGCCATCAGTCTAGTTGAACTATTGGAGAACTATTGACTAGACAGAGTGACTAATTTGGAATGGGTGTGTTGAACAGGGAGGAACTGATCTGAGCTACAGTCATTTCACCCTCATCCCTAATCATGTAAAAACTGTTCTAATGCATTACAATGGCTTTCTTACTTCTTCCTGCTTGGATTGTTTTCTGTTTGCAGGATGCCCAACTGATGTACAGACATATCAATAAGTTAACACTCCAAGATTTATATTCCATCAATGAGGACTAGTCAGGTGGGGTTCAGCACCCATGGTAGAGTGCTGCTCCGAACTCTCTAAGGACCCAGTTCTATCCCCAGCACTGCAAAAATGGAAGAAAGACACTGTCTAAGCAATCCTGAAAACAATCAGCCATTGGAAACCCTATGAAAGTTCATGTGAGTCCAACTGGATTTGATAGCATCTAACAACAGCAATAACAATGAAGACTAGGATCCTATACTATAGCCTTTGGATTTGGGGAGACAAGTTTGAAAAGAGTGCTGTACATTCATTTAAAGGGATAACTGTGGGCCCTGGCATGGTAGCCTACCCCTACAATCACAGCAACTCAAGAGACTGTGGAGAGAATTGCAGATTCAAGAACAGAGGCAGTCTGTTTGACATTGCAAGACCCTATCTCAAGAAAAAAGGTAAAAACTGGGCTGGAGGGTGTTGTTCAGTGGTAAAGCTCCTTCAAAAGCATATGTGAGGCCTTGAATTCAACTCCACAGTACCTCAAGAAAACTAAAATATTAAAAATAAAATTTAAAATATAAAATATAAAAAGGTCTTCTGGCACAGTTCAGTAGTAGAGCACTTGCAAACAATGTGCAAGGTCCTAGATTCAGTCCTCCAATACTAAATATATACACAAACAACTCTGATGTTTAGTGCCAAGTTCTTAAAGTGATAATGAATTCATTAACTTTTTTTTGGCACAACTAGCACATAAACCAAGGGCCTTGAACAAGCTAAGCAAGGGCTCTATCACTGAGCAACATCTCTAGGGCCCCTCCTTTTTATTTTATTTATTTATTTATTTTTTATTTTGAGACAGAGTCTCCCTAGGTTGTAGAGGTTTCTCTGGTCCCAAACTCATGGTCCTCCTGCCTTAGCCTCCCAAGACATTAGAAATAAAAGTATATGGCATGACATCTGGCTTCATTAACACTTTCTTCATTGATTTAACTTGCTTGCTTTATTCATTTTCTTCAGACCTTTACCATTTTATATCCGGCAAAAGAAACACTATGAATCATCTTACAAAATTCCCTAAATTTGAGACATATTCTTTTCTGTACCTTTAATATTTTGTCAGTTCCTAATTAAAATGCTTGAATCCAATCCTTGTCTCAGGATCTATTTGTTAGGAACTCATATTAGATTTTGAGAGATACAACCTGTTTGTGTAAAACAGATCATTACCATATTTTACTTAAAATTGTGGTCCCTGGTGTCATACAACATGACACTGGCCTTGAAGTTTGCTTCCTCTTATCTCTCCTTACTTGGAGCAAGGGAGGAAGGGATATTGTCTATAGGCTGAGGCAAAAGTTGGAGTTGGCTTAAAGCTGTGGGTTTGTTTCTGTGTTTTACTCAGGCTGTCTCTAGCCTTACACTTGGTCCTCCTGCCTCTGCCTCCCTTATTGCTGGGATTACAGGCATGCATTACCATGCCTAGCATAAAAGCTGCCTTGCAAATAAATAAATAAATAAATAAATAAATAAATAAATAAAACCCTGGGAGAATGGGAGAATGAAAGTTCCCCAGGAAATCCCACACTGAGACCCTGAAGTGTTGGTGTCAGGAGGTTGCTTCTCTTCCAGAATTTAACAGTTTTAGATGGCCTAACTCATGGCCACATCCACATACTTTCTGGGTCTTTTGCTTCTGATTTTAATTTTTTGGTAGTACTGAGGGGTTGTACCCAAGGCCTTATGCCTGCACATACCTTGCAAACCCTTACCTCTAAACTGCACTTCCAGTCCATTTTTATTTTTTGGTTTGAGACAGTGTCTCTCTAAATTATGCAGGCTGCCTCTGGCCTCCAATTTGTGATCCTCCTGTCTTCACCTTCCAAGTCACTGGGATTACAGGCACGCACCACTGCGCCTGGCTTTTCTTTCAAATTTCGTTTTAGCTTTTGTTTTCATCTTTCCTATAAAATATGATGGACTGCCACAGAGAAGCCAAAGAGATTTTTAGGCCTATGTTTTCCCTTTTTGATCTAAGTATAAAGATCCATTTTTTCTTCACAAATTTGTTTTCTAATTTAATTTCAAATTCAGGCGAACAAAACTGGTGGTTTAAAACCCTGATTGGTTATACATTTACCTAATATCAGCTGAGATGTGAGGCCAGAGCTTTCCTGGAAGTTTGTTTCTCAACAGCTATAGCATGTAGCTGTGCAAATGGAATGTTCTCTTATCGTTTCAGCAAAACAATTAGTGGATCATCTTTCTAACTATGTAATACAAACAAAGGAAACAGTTTGTTATCTGTTTTCCTCACTTAAATTCACAAAGATAAAAGATTTGATAATATCTAGCATCAGATATTTTCTGTCCCCAAAACTCTACCCTTTAGGGCAGTTGTTTGCAGACTTCCACTCCTTTACATGCCTAATTTCTAATTCTAAATCAGGAAACAACATTTTCTCTCTTTTCTCTTTCAGTTTCCTTTCTTCAACACTGGCCTCAAGCCCAAGTTTGCTTTCCCTGACTTTCAGGGCATTTTCATTCTCACATACTCAAATAAACTATCCTCAAATTCCTTTCTGTGTCTATTCTTAAATGCTTTGTTATCATCAAGACCAAGGAACCTGAAGAGGGGATTCTGAGTCTTCTGACATCAATCAAAGGCTCTGGCTTTGCCAGAGGTAACACCATCAGTTGAGTCTGTTTAGATTTCCATGCTATTATACCCTAAAAAGTAGTTTGGGCTCCTGGAGGTGTGAAAGGCAGTGGTAGTGCAATAGAGTGTAGATGGGTCTTCCAAAGCAACCAAACAGCTCCAGGACCCTTCCAGCTTCAAGAGTACAACAATTATACAATGCCTTTGGTTTATGTATGGGATGGTGAGGGTTTATTGAAATTACAAACCTTCAATTAATTTCAGCTTTTAACTTTTGCTCTCCTGGACCTTGTGAACATTTGAAACTAACACTCTGTTTCAAGTCCCCTCCACTTGAAATACATAGAGCAGTTCTCTTTTCTAGAGCAAACTGCCTGCCTGGTTTCCCTTTCCTGTTTCCACTTTGTCTTTCATCCCTGTGTTGGCCCACTTTTTATTCTGCTTTCCCTCTATTGCTTCTCTCCTGAATGTTTGCTTTCCTCGGGGATCAATTACTGGCTTCCTTTTCTTTGTGCTATATACATAGCCCCTGGGTGACGGAATTGACTGCTGTCTAAATACTGGATCCTCCCCATATCTTTATCTCATGTCAAATCTCACTCTGAGGTTTAGGCTTTCAGCTAAAATCTACTCTTAGCATTACAAATATAAAATTCAAATGGATCTTATCATCTTCACAGTGTGCTATCCGTATGCTTGTTCTTCCATCTCAGCCAGTAGTTCATATCTGTTCAGTTTTCCAAAGTCATACACTGGAGCTCTTCCTTCGTAGTTCCCTCCCCCTCACTGTCTCCAAACTTTCCCCAGATTTCCTTGCTGCTTTTTTATGAGTATCTTTTGAATTTCCTTCCCTGTAGTTTGTTATTTCTCTTTTAATTGTAACAACTTTTCTCAGAATTTATTTTTTAATCACCTCTAATTACCCTCAGAATTTCTACCATGATGATTGTAGGAATGAGGTATTTGCTAATATACTTGTATTATCCCACTTTCTTTTCTAATAATAAAATACCACACCTGGGACTGGTAGTGTACACCTGTAATCCCAGCACTTGGAGGCTGAGGCAGGAGGATCAATGACAGTACAAGGCTAGTTTGGGCTACATAGTGAATTCCAGGACAGCATTGGCTACAAAGTGAAATCTGTCTCAAAAATTAAAAAATAAAATAAAATAAAATAAAATAAAATACCACAGATCGGGTTCGTAGTTCTGGTCCACAGTCAAGGAGCCACATCTACTCATTGGTGGAGTCCTAAGCTGATAGAGAGCCATCATATTGCAGGAAACAGAGAACACATGTGTGTATTTTTCCTGCTCTCTCTCTCTCATTTTTCTTATAAAGCTGGTATTCAACCATGACTCTTTCCTGATGACTATATTACAAATCACTAAACTCCAAAGGCCCCGTGACTAAACACCATTGTTGTTGTTGTTAGGTGCCATTGAGTCAGTACTGACTCATAGAGACCCTATCCACAACAGAATGAAACACTCCTCTATTCTGCATTCAATCTTCTTTCTGTTAAAGTCTATTGTTCTAGATACTGGGTCAATCCTTCTAGTTGAAGATTTCCCTTTTTGCCATTGACCTGATACTCTCCCAAACATGATGTCCTTCTCCAGGGGTTGGTCCCTCCTGACAACATGTCCAAAATATATAAGACATAGTCTAGCCATCCCAGCTTCTAAGGAGCATTCTGGTTGCACTTCTTCTAGGTCAGATCTGGATCTGTTGGTTTTTTGGCAGTCCATGATATATTCAATATTTGTCTTCAGCACCATAATTCAAAAGCATCAGTTCTTCTCCTGTCTCCCTTTTTCAACCTCCAGCTTTCACACCCTTTTGATGAGACTGAAAATACCTTGACATGAATCAGGCATACCTTCATCTTCAATGTGACATTTTTACTTTCAACACTTAAAAGAGGTCTTTTGAAACAGCTTTTCCCAGTGCAATGCATCTTTTGATTGCTTAACTAAACACCATAGTTGTATTAAATTTCCAATGTGTGAACACTTCGTGATAGAGATTAAGCACCACCATGATTTGAGGGATGGGCACACCATATTCAAATTACAGTAGCTTTCTGTAAAAAATTCTACTGGATTGCTACAGTGCTAGGGGAATGTTCAAAGGTTTTTAGTGGGACAGGAAAGACAATCAGGGACACAGCAGGCATTTACCTTGTTTGGCTTTATCACTAGCCATTGTTCCCCTTGTACTTTTTAGTCCACTTTCAATGCATCATTTGCATTCCATTAATATGCATACAGTCCATTTTATCTCTGTTTTTCCTTCTGCCTGGAATGTCTTTTGTCACTTCATTTCCGTGGCTAACCCTCAGTGATCCCCAATTATCTCTGGCATCCAAGCTTCTAAAATGTCTTTGTATGCACCATTTCTATGTGTTCAGTAACTCTTGGTGCCTATGTGTCTCTTTGCCCTCGTTTTTTCTCCCTTTCACTCACTAGCTTACTTATCTGCCTCACATACACTGTGATCATCAGAGATTTTACATTCCTCAGCTCATGTGAAATTTCACTGTAAACCTTTAACAGAACTCTTTCTGGTGTTATTTTCTATATTTTTGGCCATAGAATTATACCTTGTCTTAATTTTCATTATGTTACTGCTGATTGTTCCTTTTTAATCAATATAATATATTTCACAGTAATTATATGTGATTGTTTTTCAGTACTGGAAGTGGAACTCAGGGCCCTGTGCATGCTTGTTGTTGTTAGGTGCCATCGAGTCGGTATCCAACTCATAGGGACCCTCATAGGGTTTTCAATGGCAGACTGTTTCAGGATTGCCTTGGGAGTGGATTGCCAGGTCCTTCTCCTATTTTGGGGGTGCTGGGAATTGAACTCAGGACCTCAGAGACTGCAATGCAGCGCTCTACCAATTGAGCTAAACCCCAGCCCTGTGCATGCTAGGCAAGTATTTTACCATTAAGCAGCATCTCCAGCCACTTTTATTTTATTTATTTTGAGACAAGTTCTCACTAAGTTGTACAGGCTGCCTTTGGCCTCAAACTCCTTATCCTCTTGCCTGCCTGTCCTGAGTTGCTGGAAATACAAGCATGCACCATGGACCCAGCCATATGTGCTTTAACATCAGAATTGATTACTTTTTTTGTCTGTTTACCTATCAATACATATTGAGTAATATTTTTCTTAGTAAACATTTTAGCTGGGAGTGATGGTCCATTCCTGTAATCCCAGCAACTCAGGAGGCAGAGGAAAGAGGATGGAAAGTTCAAGACCAGAGGCAGTCTGCGTAATTTAATGAGACCCTCTCTCATAAAGTAAAAAAATGGGCTGGGGGTGCAGCTCAGTGGTACAGCACTTGCAAAGCATTCAAGCATGAGGCCCTGCATTCAACCCCCTAGTACCACAAAATAAATAAATAAATAAATAAATAAATAAATAAATAAAATATTATGACAATTTAGACAAGAATTTTTTTTTATTTTTTCCATCTTATAGTCAACTCTTTCTTATATACATAATTCATTAATGCAAAATACTAATAAGATAATTGAAATCTAAATTATGAGTTAGAGGTAATATGTTCGTAAGGAAGCCGAAAGGGACTTCTTGTAATCAGTCCATTGGAAATTAATTCAAACTCTACTGTCTCCTAAACTTAGGGGACATGAAGCATGCCTCACCATACCACTGTGGTGTCTGATCCCATCAGATCTGGGAAGCTAAGTAGGGTCGGACCTGGTTAGTACTTGGACTACTTGGGAGCACAGGTGCTGTAGGCTTGGGAGAAGGACCCAGCAGCCCCTCTAAAAAGATCAGCCATTGAAAACCCTATGAATAGCAGAGAAGCACTAACAATACTGTTTCACCTGTTTTAGGTAGGGGAGCTAAGAATCAGACACCAACTGGATGGCACCTAACAACAAACAACAGGGGATATTATGTCATCTTTTCTAAGTTTCCTTATCTGTGAAATGGTTATAATTTTTATGACCTACTCAAGGATTTTATAACTAAAATAATAAATTGCTACTAATATCTCAGACTAATTTAACAGATAACAAACATTCAGTAAAAAGTGTAATTTCTATAAAGAGCTTGAGATGGACTGTGGGAAAAGCTTGTTGTTGTTGTTAGGTGCCGTCTAATGGGAATTTGACTCAGTAACCCTATGTACAACACAGGAAACACTCCCAGACAATGTGCCATGCCTGGCACTATTGTCAGTTCTTCTCTGCTATTCATAGGGTTTTCAATGCCTGATTGTTTGGGTGGAATGGACTGCCAGGTCCTTCTCCCAAGCCTGCAGCACCTGGTGTTCCCAGGTGGTCTTCCATCCAAGGACTAACCAGGCCCACCTGGCTTAGTTTCTGAGATCTGACTGCATCAGAAGCCACAAGGGAATGGCAGCAGATTTGAAAATATATAGTTAAAAATTGAGTAAAGATAAGGAAGAGATAAGGAACTACAAACAATCCTTTTACATTATTTATTTTTAATTTATTTATTTATTTTTTTTTGCATTACTGGAAGTTGAACCCTGGGCCTTGAGCATACTTTGTAATGTATTATGCCACTGAGCTGCAACTTCAGCATTTAAATTTTTTTATCTGAGATAGGATCTCATTAAATTATGCAGAGTGCCTCTGGCTTTGAACTTCTGATCCTCCTGTCTCTGCCTCTCAAGTCTTGGGGATTACAGGTATGCACCATCACACAGACTTTTCAAGGACAGGTTTTAACTCAAGCAAATAAAATCTCTCAAGGACTGCTGCAAATCAAGAAGACAGTAATTCCAGTAGAGGGTGCAATTGGAGAAGAGAGAAAACTAAATTTGGAGCTGTGTATCCCAGTTTTGGACCTACAAGAGCTCTGAATACTTCCATTTCACATAATTGGCAATTGGTCATCAACATGGCTTTTTGAGTTTAGAAAATAAAAATCCTAAACTTAAAGCATGGTGGCTTTTCTGGCATTATGAAGAAGGTTGGTGCATTCTTAAGTGTAAAAAAAATAGTGAATTAATATAAGGCTTGTGTAATTGGTGCAGCTTTGTTTGTTTGGTTTTTTGTTGTTGTTGTTGTTTTGATTTGTTTTGTTATGTTTTCTTTCTTTCTTTTTTTTTTTTAATATGCAGCCACCCTGAATCATGAGATCAAGAGTCCCTTAATTCTGGGCTGTGACTTTGTGCTAAAGGGCAAACTGGTATGATTCCTCCTTAACTGTGAAATCCTTCACTTTTATTGTTTCTCACTTGCACTTTAAAACCCAGGAAATATTTTATTATTGCACTATTATGTAACACAATAGCTCTTATCCCTCACTTTCCTATGCTGATCTATGCAACACAACTTCTGTCACATAAGTCGGGACCCTCTGCCATATGAGAGTGATTCATCAAAACTGCTGGGCTTTTGCCTAATCACGGTCCTCACAATGCATTACAAAAAGACATTAGTAGCCTCTAATTTTTCAGGTTTGGTGCAGCATAACAACTTTAGTTTTTGTTTCACAGCTTTTCTTTGTAAAGGAATCAATAGGTTTAAAACTAAACTACTCATGATAAACAAGTTAGATTCATTAGCCTCTGCCCTGGTTGTCTGTATGGTGGTTATATTACCAACTCGATTTGCATTTTTATCTGTAAGGAGCACAAGGTTTGAATTGCCTAAATGTTTACTTAATTACTGCTCCCATTCTCTTCCACACCCATTCACCTCAAACCTTCCACAATCAGAGAGCAAGACTAATTAGTATCTAATTGATATTTTTTCAATAGTGCAACAAAATCACTCCTGATACAAAGAGGGTAATTTCATTATGCACTATACAGAACACTTAATCAGTCATTAGTTAGGTTTTCAGAATGATGTATTTTAAATAAGAAGCACCTGGGTGTTTCTACTAGATTTTTGCTTCTTAAATAGGAAAAAAAAATTACAGCTACTCATTTTTTTCACACATTTACTCGGAAATTAGTGTACAAGTACAGAACGAGGCCTTGCAGATGCATAAATGAGCAAGATAAAGTTTCTCTCAAGACACTCATCAACTATGGAGAATTAGACTTAGAAAATATAACTTAAGTATAAGGGCTGAGAGATTTGTACAGAGTATCATGCTGTCAACAGAAAAGAGCAGACTCATTTATTCTCGAGAGGGTCAAGATAGACTCCTGGAATAGATGGCACGTGAGCCAAAAAGGATGCAGAACTAGCCATCAGATTGAAGGGAAGACAGGCAAAAGCCACTCCAGAGAGGAAATCTCTAGGAAAGGCAGTAATGTGAGAAATATATTTCAAAGTTCTATTGCAAAGTATATTTTATATCCATGGAATGTATTTAAACCACATAGTAATGTTTCAGCATATATTTAACAAAAGAATAATTTTTTCTTGTAACTTCAGGTGATAGATAATTGTGTTTTATGCAAAGTTTTAAAAAAGGATGAACTTTGTTCTTAAGCAATATTACATATGAACTTCATCCCATTGGAAATAACTTACTTTATTTTCTGACAATCAAAAGACCTTCCCTTCTCAATTCACTTTGCGTATCTACAATCATAGGGACTTTGACAAAACTGGGTAAACAACAATGAACTCCATTGATTCCAGGATACAGTAATTTGGGAAAGAAGAGAAAAACAAATTTATGGATTTTCATGCATTATAGGTCTAGACAAACATGAAAAATGAACTCAAATTACTAGAACTGAAAAAATTGACAATTGGCAGTAAAAGTGGTTTCCTGAAGTACATATTTACCCAATTATGCAAAATAGTTTTGTGTCTTTAGTGGTTTATCAGTTGTTTAATATATATTTTTTCAAACTGCAAGTGAAAATATAATTAAAAAGTAAAAATTTATTTAAAGTCTCTAAGAATTATAAAGCAGGCTTGGGTTTAGCACTGTTGGTAGAGTGCAGCTCTGCTCTATCTGAGGCCCTGGGTTTGATTCCCAGGGCCACAAAAATGGGTGATGGATGTGGCAATCCAGTCCCTAAATGATCCTGAGTCAATCAGGCATTGAAAACCCTATGAAGGTCCCTATGATTCAGACCAACTTGATGGCACCTAACAACAACAACAACAACAAAAATGTTAGGAAGTCATCAAACACTACAAAAAATATTCTCACTTATGAAAATTAGGCTTAATTAGATTTTAGAAGCATCAGTAATATATGAGCATGTTATCACTCAGAACATGATACCACCTTGCACATTGAGCATCGTAATAAAAAACAGTTGAGAATACCATAGAATCAGGAAGGTTTCTGTGATCTTCTCCTGCCCCTGCTCTCCTGAAGTTGGTCATAAACCCTGAAATCTCCTTTGTTCCTTTCTCTAGGCTTAAAGCTAGCACAATCAACTTCAGACCTTTTTACTCCTTTCTCCCTTGACGATTGTCATGAGAAAGGTATCTTGACCTGTACAGTAGAAGAAATGAAATCGAACATTAGACATAGAAAGAATCTGAACAAACACATCCTACCGAGTTCCTCCCAGTTTGCCACAATTAAAGGATACCTATTTGTCCTTCAATCATAGTTCCATATGAATTTCTATAAAAACATAGTTTTACCCCTACATCCTTGAGGTTTCAATTCTGACTGTGCTGTATGTGTGTCACATTAAAGTTACCATAAGCAAATTTGTATCTGTTTCTCTTGCTAATCTGTGTCTTGCTATAAAGGTCTTAGTCATGAGCTTTGCAATGAGGGAGGAAAAGATACTACTTTTTCTCTCCTGAAAGTTTCAGGGCTGTCTTTATGAGAGGACATTGAGAAGGGCTTTTTATGAGTTTTGGAAAGGGGCAGGGTGATTCTAAAAAGGGTTTAAAGACACGAAAGATATTTCTAAGTTGACTGACAGTAGTGTTATGGTTTGAGTACAAAATGGCCCCCAAAGCTCATGTTTGAACATTTGTTTCCCAGGGATGGCACTGCTTTGGGAAATGGTAGAACTTTAGGAGGTGGGACCGAGCTGACAGACTTAGGTCACTGAAGGCTCCATTCTCTGTTCTCTCTGCTTCCTGTTGTCATAATATGAATGCCACAGACCCTGCCACAGGTTTTGTGGCCATCTCCCCCACCAGCTCTGGACTGAGACCTGTTGAAACTGTGAGCTGAGTTACATACTTCCTCCTCTCTTCACTGATTCTCTCAGGTATTTTGTCTCAGGGACAGAAAAGCTAATACAAGAAATACCAGAGACAATCAGATTATTGGTGATCTATCTACTCTTTAACCAGGAAGGAAAAGGTGGCTTCACAGTGTTGTTCATATAAATGATGTACTGAGAAGATGAAGATGATCTAGTCATTGTGTTGAATTTGCAATTCTTATAACTGGGCTGGGGTGTAGCTCTGATGGTAGAGTACTGCTTTTCACTCTTTAAGGATGCAGGTTAGATCCCTACCACCTCAAAAATGAAAGGATGTAGTAATCTACTCCCAAAGCAATATTGAAACAACCATTGAAAACCCTATGAGGGTTGTGGTGAGTCACACCTGACTCAATGGCACTTAAGAACTAACAAAACATAACTGTCTTTTGTTAGAGTTGGTAACAAAGGGGTCACAAGATAGTCTTTCCTGATCTTTGTGTGTATTCTGTGAGTGGTACCTGTAATAGCCTTTGCTGTTGGTCACCAGGGCAGCACCAACTCATACTTTAGTTTATAAAACCTATTTACATACATTTTGTATTGAATTTAGATTAGAATAAGCCTCTCATTTTGTTCTTGTTGTTTTGTTTATTTATTTGTCTTTTGCTTGCTTATTTGTTTTTGATGGTAGGACGTGCTGCCAACCCTCTTTCTTCACACTGCCTACACATTGGCATTTGAGTCTCTGGATAGAACACACTTTGCACCACAGACTATTTCCAGTTGCAAAATAATTATGAGTCGTAACAATAGGCTCTGAAGGAAGACACAGAAATTAACAAACATGTCAGGAAAGCATGTCTCAAAGAGTAGTTGGGCCTGTTCTAGAGCCAGGTGGTCATTTTCATTACACTATGAATTGTTCAGATGGCAGACTTACCACTATGGCATCAACTCCCATCAGTTCTTGGAAGCTAAGCAGGGTTGTACCTTCTTGGTACTTGGATGGGAGACTGCCTGGGAACACCAGGTGCTGTAAGCTTGGGAGGAGGACCCAGCAACCCACTCCCCAAAACATCAAACATTGAAAATCCTGTGAATAGCAGAGAAGCACTAACAATACTTTTCCGACTTTTGTCACTATGAGTGGGACACCACAGACTAACAACAACAATGAATTGTACTACCTGCTCTTACTCAGATACAAATGCACTAGGAAGTATACACTGTAGCATGAGTTATTCCTGTCTGGCCAAGGGAGAGGCCAGATCTAAGTGATTATCTAAGGCAACACTGGCCCAGGGATATAAATTTTTCTCTTGAGCCTCCAGAGAAGGATCTATATTTACTGTAACAAAAAAAAAAAGTCAGAAACAAAATTCAGAAACATTTTAAGTTTGCATCTTTCCACAATTGGAATTGCAGGTCCTTCAATATGCATAAAGAGAGAAAAGGGTCATTCCTTAAGGGAACTCTCCTAAGTACCAACGCTTGCCTATTTTAGAGTTTTCAATAGATATCCTTAACCCTTGCAGATTTTGATATGGGTAATAGATATTGTGAACAAAGGCAAAGCCGTGCACAATTCTAAAATAAAAGTGTCAGTGACAGTCTCATCCTTGATACGGGAAAGATAGTTTGGAATTTCTGTTTTAGAAATAAAAGCAGGTAAGCAAATTTACTTTTGCTGCTGCTAAAAAAATGTAGCCCATTTGAAGAGAAATGATTCATTTTGGGAATAAACTAAAAAACCAGATTATATTATGGTCCATAACCAAAACCAACTGGTTTGTTTAATATTGCTTTTCAGAGTGGCCATCAGCTTACCTAGGGCATCATTCATTAATGTATATCATTATTCACTCATTTGTTGTTATTTGGTGTCATCAACTTGGTGTCCCACTGACTCATAGTGATATTACCTACAACGGATGAAAGAGTATTATAGTACTTCTCTGCTATTCACAGGGTTTTCAATGTCTGATTGTTTTTTGGGAGTGGGTTGCTAGATCTGTCTCCCAGACCTACAGCACCTAGCGTTCCCAGGCAGTCTCCCATCCAAGCCAGACCCTGCTTAGCTTCCCAGATCTGACAGGATCGGTCGCCACTGTGATATGGCTGCATGGCATTCGTGTGTGTGTGTGTGTGTGTGTGTGTGTGTGTGTGTGT